>BQKZ01002459.1:47417-59433 GCA_036244855.1 Temnopleurus reevesii
CTGTCTCTTATACACATCTAGATGTGTATAAGAGACAGCCCGGATCCCAACCGCGACTGGCGCCCTTTTTTGGCCTTCCACAATTAATGCAATATGCACAATTAATTATAACGCGCCAATCTCCGCGATCTCCTGCCCCAGCCCACAAAGTTCTTTGACGAGGTTAGTACTTTACTGAATTTTCAATCTTTCCTTAGATGATTACAGCATAGTTGTCAAATCTGTATTAAATCTTAGCGAATTAAAGACTTTTGTAAGAGTTTCCCCTGTTTAATTATAATACATCCCTTTGAAAAAGTCTGATATTAAAAGTTTATTTCACAAGCTCTGATCATGACAATCGGCAGTACGATCGGTGATTGTTCAAGCATATCGCGGGGCGGCGCCCGGGGTAAAATCGGTGGGATATGGGTACAGAGCAGATCTTGAGCGTTGAGGTCAATCAATGCACTCCCACCAGAGATGCCACTCTTCAGGAAATTTCCTGATTTCAGGAAATGTGATGAGATGCTTGTGTACAAAAGTATAGGCAAGTGGCAATTTTCAGGCAATTTTCTCACTATTTCAGGAAATTCCATCTGACCCTTGTGGCATCTCTGTCCCACGCAGTGTCACTGCCACCATGTTTAGATTAGCAGCTATTTACTAATTTAGATTTAGGCCTATGTATTTTCATGCAGGTTATGAGAAGGTCCCCCAAGAGAGAGATGAAGATTGATTGTTTACATTTATTTTAACATCCATTTATTATAATTTTGTGTTCCCTTGTGTTGGTTCTTGAACTTGATATGAAGTTGAGCATGCTTATTGAGATTTGTTTGTATTTCGCCTTACTCCTTAGTTTTCAAAATATTGTTTTGCATTTACCGTACATGGAAATTTTTTTTTTTTAATAAAGATCTAAACTCTCCATGAACTTTTGCACAAATGTTTTCTAATTGGAAAGTGTGAAACGGTTAACAAAAATACATGGTGTCTTAGGGCAATTAAATTAGCCCTCTAAATCTTTGTCTGAAAATTTCTCCTGTGGGCACGAAACTAGCCTTCATCAAATAAATTATGATAGATAATGCAAAAAGAGCCTTTATAAGTAAACCTGGTGTGAATAATTAAAGTGAGAGTTAATCTTGATGGAATGAACTTTTAAACAGGGCATTACAAAAGCNACACCATTTTTTTCTGTCTCCCTTGGGTGGCCTTTGTAGACAGGTTTGATGCTGTTGGTTTACTAGTAGTGAACTTAATCTATGGAGGGATGTCCAGAGCTCTTGGGTGATTAATTTAATTTTCAATCAATAATGTAAATTTGCAATATTTATTTTTCCCTCCTAACTATTAAATATCCAAAAGATTTTGTGAAAAAAAAATTGAAATGAAAATTGCCAAGTCTAACACAAAAATAATGATTTTCCAATTTTCTTTGCATTGCCAGTTCAATGATTGAAGTGATTTTAAAGCATTCATATTGCTCTAAATTGAGAATGGGAAATAGACGGAAAATGCTCTGTGCAATCATCTATATTTAATCATGTGTGATACAAAATGCCTGGCTTTCTCAATATGAAGATACTTCAAAATGTCACTAAAAGCTTCATTGTATCTCTATGGGCTAGTGTAAACATAAAATGAATTCTCTCAGAGTACAAATTTATCATGTTTACAAACAATCTGATAAAAAGTATTCCTTAGAGAAGATACTTTAAAGTATTGTACTTTAAATCTACCATTATCATGTCCTTTGTAGAGTAGGCCTTCACATTCATCTGACACTGAAGAGTATTGTATGAGGTGAAATTTTTGCAGGGTTTTTTAATTTCACCAATTTCACAATCATGAATTTGCATAATTTTTCACTCATTATACTGCCCATATAGACTCTTAGGGGGTGTTGCTAAAAAATCAACTGCAAATCAACTGCAACTTTGCAAATTGTACCGCGCATTTTCATTCGCACGTGGTGTGCGCATTTAAGAAGACGCGTATGAAACACTGATTTTGAGATAGCGGTGTTACAGTAGAGCCCTAGAGGCTAGATCCGTAGTTTAGTGTTGAATATTGTAGTCAACTCAAACTGTAACCTTTATTCTCAGATGACTTTGGTAAGGGAGTGTTATGGATTCCATGTTTTTGTCTAATATCCTCAGATTAAATATTGGGGGATGAATAGCGGGGCCATGCTGGATCCTTAGTGTACATTTAATATTTTTGACATCTTTCACCTTTAATAAAAATAATAATATTTCGGATTCATATAGCGCCTTTTCGGTCATTATTGACTGGTCAAAGCGCTTCCGATATTATTACCTGATGAATTGGGTTTGGGGAGGAAATACATTTACATGTAGTGTTGTTACAGTGGAACCCTAGTGCACATATATGTAAAACGTTGAATAGTGTTATCAACCCTCATCTTCATCCACAGATGAACTGGGGGCGGGGGATGCAATGGCTGTATTACAGTCAAACCCTAGTACAACATTGAAAATTGTGAGCTTCATTCTCAGATTAGGTGGGGGGGGGATGGTGTTGTTATGGACCACTAGTGTATGCACATTTCAACATTAGTAGGGTTCCGTGATTGGTGGATGGTGGCTTGTGGACGATAGAAAATGAGTGCGCAACTGAAGATGCATGGATCAGTTGCGCATATCAGATGTGAACTCGTTTTCTACCTTCCATAAGGCACCTTCCACCAATTTTGAAAACCCACTATTGTTGTTAGCCTTCACCTTCAATGGTGCCATAGAAAGTTCATATCTTCATTAGATCAATGACATTTATTTCACACAATATAGGCATAATGTAAAAAAACTCACGTTCATCTGGATTTGTATACACACTGCATTCTTGGAGCCAGCCATGGTCACAAAGGTCTCTTGAACAGTGGTGCCCCCCCCCCCCCAACAATGTTGGCCTATAATCCTGTTGAATGCGCTGGTGAGCAAACTATGGGGAATGTGGCTTGTATTTGAATCATTCAGTGGGTCATTGAGGGTTATGCCCCTATCACAATAGCATAGACGAGAAACTCTGTATCAGGGTCAAATAGGGCAAAAAAAAATTTGTTGATCACCACTGACCTGAATCTTTTTTTTTTCATTTTTAAAATAGTTCTTCACTCAGATATTTAAAAAGTGACTTTGGAATTATAGTTATTTTCAACTCGCTTAAAACTAAGTCATATTGTCCTCGTGATAAAATATGTCTCTAGAATTGAAACAAAAATTCAGACCGACTGATGCCAACATTCTAAGACTTATGTTCACGGACATCCAAACAATATTTTGTTTTGCCTAGGTGGATGCAGATCCATCCACCTTTATTTACATATAGATCAAGAATCTACACCCCATTTATCCCTGCTTGTCAAGCAATATATGGTGAAGAATCTTCTTGCTGGCCCATATTGGAAAATTCTTCATTGGCATCTGTCAAAAATATCTCAGAAATTGTCCATTTCTTCATATTCCCAATTTTTAGAAATGTTATCCTGTTTCGATATTTTAAGGCCTTGAGATACATTGCTTGAACGTGCAAGGAAGCTTAGAATAGGATTTTTTTTCCTAAAAATATAATTTTTATGGTAAAATGATTTTTATGCCGGGTGTAATGCTCATTACTTGCTTGGTTGAAACAGTCATGATAAAGATGGGGAAATCATTGTTTACTTTGTGTTTCTATTTGAATTTTGTTGATTCGCGGAACTTCATTGTGGACTTTGCCTCCTAGTATAACTTCTAAGTTTAAACAATCTCGTTTTCTAAAATCCTCTTTTTCTACCCATCACAGGTATGGATGCCAAAGGAGACCATCATCACCCAGAGGGCTTAATGTGCCCTCTCTGCCTTGAAGCCTTCAAGGACCCCACCCTGCTGCGATGTGGACACACCTTCTGCAAGGCATGTCTGCAGAACTATGATGAACAGCACAACAACAGAGACTACATGCAGTGTCCTGTATGCAGGAAACGAACAAAGCTGGGTGAGGAAAGGATCGCTGGACTAGCGCCAAACTTCTCCCTCAAAGGTCTCCAGGATGAACTGCACGTAGGAGTTGGAACTGATGGGCACCTGTTGAGGAACTTCTGTTCCCTGCACAAGACGGAAAGCAGGAATATCTTCTGCGAGGTATGCAAGGATTTTATCTGCATCAGCTGCTTCATAGAGAATGGCCATCAAGGTCATGTGATTGTCAAGAAGGAAAAGGTGGAGGAGGAATTAAGAAAGCGGAAAGCTGATCTCAAGGAGAGAAGTGAGACAACGAGAGTGGAGGTAAAAATGTTGATGAACAGAACTGAGAAACTGGCTGAAGGTCTGCAGTGCCATCTCTCCAGTTTGAAAAAGGACATCAAGGAGACATTTGCCAGGAAAGTTTCAATTCTGCAAGAAAATGAGCAAATGCTAATTACAGAGGTAGAAAGCCTTACACATGAGTCACATGAACAACTGGAAAGCTTTGTGTTCAATGGAGAAAAGTTGCTAAAGCAGATTGATAACTTTGACATGTTACACCAAGGCTCCCCAGCAAAGTGTCTGGACGCAGATCGTCTAAAAGCTCAAATTCGGGAATGCGATGATCTTGAGAGTGCCTTGAGGGAAACCGACAACCAAGAACCCTTCGAGCAGTGTTTGGAAGGAGCAGTGACTGCACAATTTTTTCCAGCTGATGATCAACTTCTTGAGATAGGCCGCATTAAGTTTGGATCAGACAGCGATCAAGCCGCGAGTGTTACAATGAAAGAAGACCCGAAACCATCAACAAGTACAGCATCTCCAGGGAAAGCATCGAGTGAGGCCAAGAGTATTCCAGCATCTGTTGTTAGAAATGGAGCTCCAATCATTGTGAAAGAGGTGGATTTAGGAGATAGAATGGCAGGGATGTCCACACTTGGTCCTGATGCTGTGGTATTAGGCTTTGAGAACAGAAAGGGCTCTGAATGTATCTTTGTGTCTGGGGAGAAGAAACAACATCTGCATGAAAGAGTAGGTATAGTGCGAGACATAGCAGTTCTTAAGGATGGAGGCTGTGTTGCGTCGCATGGTTATTCCACTTTACAGTTTTATGACGCACAATGTCAAATTCAATTTGGCAAGGTGTACATGTGTCCCAGCCGAGAAAATGCTAATCTCAAGATATGCAGCGATCAGAATGATACCATTTACACTGTTAACGGTAATCCAGGAATCTATGTCTTTGATGGTCGTGCTGGTAGATGGAATATGAAGGTACACCAAACAGAAGGACTTAACAAACCCAGACAAGTTTGTGTTACCAAGTCTGGGGCTTTGATCACAAGTACCTTTTCAACCCCGCCCAATACGGTGGATGTGCTTCATGCTAAAGGTGCAGTCAGTCGAATCAGGTCAAGTGCTGAATACTTGTTTGCTGCTGTTGATGATGAAGATCGACTATTAGTTGCCCGGGTGAAGAGGTTGTCTTCGATGCTCAGATTGACCAGATATACCCTTGGGAAATCAACGATTAGCAAGGAAACTCTGTTTGAATGGATCGATCTACCTCACAGGATTGAGAATAAGAGTACTTGGTGCTACTTGACAAGTCTGACCCCGAACCTGCTTGCCTTTGCTCATAGCAGTCACTTGTATTTCATTAGGCTCTCTGAGTAGACACCCCGATAGGCTAGAGACAATACACTTCTTTGAATATCAAGAAGTTACAGCATTGTAAACAAGCGTTCTTTGGATGATATTTGCAAAGTCAATGTTGGACATAGTTAGTATATTTATAGAATGCGTTATTGTTGAATTTTAATATAAGAACATCCGCGTTTCTTGCATCATTTTGATGAAATATTTTCGGCTTCTCTTGCCGAAGTTAGGATTGCTTGTGGTAAGAAGTGATTTACATGTATTGCATTAAACTGGTAATTCTAGACTGCTTTGCACATAATAGAATGTGTTCTGGATCATTAAGTATGTACTATGCATGATGCATTTTGTGTTGAGGTGATGTACTGTACGTACCAACCAATTTGCTACGTACAATATCGAATCAAACGTACTTGTAGACTTTACTTAGGGAATTGTTTCATACATCAATAAACTGTTGTTTTCTTGTTGGTAAATACAAATAGATCAAGAATACGTGATTATTTAGAAATATAAACATGAACAATATATCACATACAAAGTCACTGAGAACCAATGTTTTGCATACTATAGCCTCCAAGCTATAGCTTTTGATTTTTTTTTATTCTAGCGGACTTGAAAACACAATCAAAGTACAGAAAGTAAAAGCAAAAACGATGAATGCTCTCAAGACAATTAGATACATTATGTTCTCCAGCTCTATAGTGTAATTTCCAAATATCTAATACATTGTTAGTACATGTATTATAATTACTTGCCTGGCTAAGTTTTCTTGATTTACTTGTTTTTATGCCCAAAAAAAGAGAGAGAGAAAAAAACCAATGGATAAAAATAAAATATGTACACTAAGCCTAAGGATTTTTAAATTTTTGTTATATAGAATTGTAGAATTGCACAATTGACTTTGATTTTCAGTTAATCATTACTGGCCAATCAAAATTATACTTTTGTCTTAAAAGCAGACCTACACCCAGTCTGAATGTACATGTATGTTTTGATTTGAAATTGATCATCATTTCTTGCAACACACTGAAAGATGTACCACACAACATACAAAGTTGCAATTGTGGTTTAAAAGGACATTTTAGACAACATAGAATTAATCCATTGGTATATTGGTATGTGATCTATTTGGCAATGGACAAATCACTTTGTAGATAATACTGTACATGTACATGTACATGTACACCATACATAATCATGTCATCTGACATGATGTGAATATGATTAATAAGAATCATGAGTCTCTGGCCAATGGTGTCAGTGTGCTTAAGAGATTTTAAGATCAAGTGCAAAATCAATTGGACTTCTTTTAATATGTGTCATCTATCTGAAATACATTCAGAGAGTAATAAATGTTCACCAATAAAGTAAAATCTCATTATAATGATGTACTTGGAATCATACTGATACTACCTTATTATATAAGGAGTCAGGATATTTTATCAGGATAAAACCCCCAAACAAATTCAAAGAACTGAACCAGTAGAAAAATGAGAGGCATATACATTCTAATATCCAACCTATATTTGTAATGAGGTTCCACTGATTATTGTTAACAAAATTATCACATTTTTATGTTTATGTACAGTACAATTTTCTTAACTTTAGCCGCACATCTGTAAATTAACACAATCTGTGTGTCATTCCTTTCTTAAGAGTTCTTTCAGCTGATATGCCTGAAATGTCTTAAATGATATTGTAAAATTTTAATGGATATGGCCCTATGATCCCATTGTTTGCATTAGTAAGGCCACGGCACACTACACCGCTTTTAGTTGGAAGACCTTAAGACCAAGTTTGCAATTACTGAAAGAAGCCGTAATATGTCGTCTAACAGCGAGGTACTTGAAGTATAATCAACGTATTATGGCTTCAAATAAAAGTTGTGTAGTTTGCGATGGCCTTTATGTAGTGATTACAGGTGACAAAAGAATTCTGACTTCCACAGTATATTGTTGGGATAATTCACTACCACTTTCACGTATGTTCTTTAAAAATATGATAACTTGCGCTTAAATGCTTCTTATTGTTTAAATGTATAGACTTACATTATGAATTGTGCATTGTAATTGACTTTCTAGTTCATATTTTGTCATCTTTGTTTATAATCTTTACTGCTTTTGTCAGTCGTATTTAATAGTTGTCACGCCTCTTGTAACCTGGTATCAGAAACATAAAGAAAACAGTCTTTCATTAATCTCTTATGGTGATCTTTGAGCAATAAATACTTTCAATTGGTAATCCATCTGTGAATAGTTTGTTTTTGTATTTTTCAGTAAATGTTTATTGCAACAGTTGTACATGTAGCTTTTTAAAGACTGTCTGAATTGACACTCCCTGAATGCCTGGAATACTTTTCTGACCTGGCTCCAGAGGTTATTAAGTACTTGTTTTGGTATTTCTGTTGATGGTCTTTTGGCATTTCTCACGGAAATATAGAGTAACATTTCGTCTTTCAGGGATTCTACAGTTGTCTTGATCAGTACTTCAGATACTCTTACATGTACTCCTCTCTAACACAATGTCAATGATTTTCAGGTATTCTAAAAGGTTTTATTGGTCACCCAAAAATCTTCATGGTTTTACAATTAACTTTCAGGGGTAATTGACAATTAAAAATCATTTTAATGATCTCAGTGGGGTTTTCAAAGCCATTCCATGATTATTAGAGATTTGCTTTCATCATGCACGGATCCCTGCATCATGCAAAGATTTGTGATGGCAATCCATTTTCCTTGTACAATAGCCCCCTACTTCTGAACATTTTGACAAAATGGTTCCAGCGACATCTTTCTTGACTCAGGACCTCAACCATTTCACCATTGTGCGTATTTAAGCACTGCTACTTCTTGCCTTTGATAAAACACAAGATTTCTCACTTACAAAAATCAAACAAACAGACCATACAAAGTCAATTTTTTGGACTGTCATAGATTATTCAAATGTATAAGGGTACTAATCTGTTTTTAACAACTAGTTATGTCATATTGCAAAGAGTAATTATCTTGATGTATAGGATGACATTTGATTACACTGTATAGTCATTTATATTTACAGGTATTATGATAAATGTTGTTGCATGACTGTTTTAAAAGTTTAAACAAATTATAGTATGTCTGAGATTCTATTGTTCAAGTTTTTTTTATGCCTTGATACATGTTGTATGTAATCATTGTTACATTGTTGTTTTATATTAAACAAGTTTCCATGATTGTTGAACTCAATCATAAATGTGATATGTACACTTGTTGTTTTATATGAAAGTTAATGATTTATTTGGTCTATAAAGTCATGGAATCCTAATCTCCCCACAGTCTACTGACCATTTTAAAAGCTTGTACTTAAAAAATAAAAGACATTTGCATTAAATATGTAAATCATATTTCCACAATTCTAGGTTAACAGTTTTAATTTAGGTTAATTTTTGGTTGATATTTGATAAAGAATCACTGTAAGTTGTCATGAAATTTACATAGTTCAAAGTTTTGACATATGGTGATTGGATGATCTGGAAAAATTTATGTGGAATTTTTTAAATCCCCCCCCCACCCCCCTCTAGATACCTTACAGGAAATTGACAAATTGGTAGATTGTTTTTTAAAATCTGTTTCGTTACATATCTATTTATATTATTGCTCACTTACAAGAAAGATGAAAAAAAAAAGTTAATTGCCACTGGAAAGTTCCATCTTTCCAATTAATACAACCAAAATGCAACTGTTGATCAAGTGGCAACATCAAGTAGAATAGTATAGCGCCATCTCTTGACGTACTAATCAAATGCAGGTATTTTGCCTATGATAATGAAAAGGAGAAGAAAGAGGATGATGATGATGATAATGATGAAGATGAAAATGATGACAGTAGTGGAGGATGATCATTATGATGATGATAATGATCATAAAGATAATGGGGGTGATGACTGTATTGGGGTATAAATGATGATGTCGATGATGAAGATGAAGATAGGGACGGAATTGAGAGGGATGATGATGATGATGATGATGATGGAGTTGGCGATGGCGTTAGGGATAATGATGATGTTGATGAAGGAGGTAGAGACTTAATTGGATTGCATGTTGACTAAGATTTGTGGTACTGGTGCTGATGTTGATGTAGTGGTAGTGGATTGTGACGATAACGATATGGATAGTGATAACGATATATGATGATGATGCCGAAGTCACCCAAACAAATGCCCACTCTCTCCCTCACCGCCCCATCTCTCTCTCTTGCCTAATCCATCTCTTTTTCTCTCCCTCTCTCTCTCTCTTTTCTCTCTATCTATCTCTCCTCTCTTTCATACACACACACACACACACACACTCTCTCTTTCTCTCTCTCTCTCTCTCTCTCTCTCTCTCTCTCTGTAATTTGCTAAAAATTAGCTTATTGTTAAGAATCACTTGGCATGCATTTTTTTTTAAAGCTATTAGAAAAAAAAAATGGCAGTCCTCTCTGAATCGTGTGAATGCTCTGTTTAAACTGAATGCAGTTTAAATAAAATCTCATCAATTCGGGAGATCGACAAAAGTATCGAGTGAGCAAATTTGCAAATCCAGGATGCTGAATCTTGAGTGTTTTTCTAATGGTGACGGGTAAACAAGTGTGCCAAGATCCGAGAGCGAGAGAAGTAGCTAGCAGGCCACTTGAACTGATGTCTGCACCCAACGCGACATGAATCGCAATTATAAAGTCGGGAAGCGCGCATCTACCCTTTGAAGCTGCATCTATTACAATACGAGAAACAAACTTGGATTGAAACTTGAAGACGACATCAGATCGTCTCTGACTGTTACCATTCAGCGGTGTAAATGATAACGATGTCGGTTTTACTCTCCAAATCGTATCATTCATTGAGGGGTAATGAACTAGCGCTTTCCTGAGGGGTGGTTGCTATGGCAACAGGAAGACTGAAACTTCATCTCTAGACCGTTTGTTCTGTGATGATAGCAATTAGGGAAACGAGAGATCATGTTAACTATACAGCTGGCGAGGTGGAGAATGGAAAACGTGTTCCATTCCAAATCAATTTTCAGGAGCGATGTGAAATACAACCAATCGTTCCTCTTTTTGATTCATGATTTGAGACTGAAGAAAACATATGTTAATAAAGCTCATGTAAATTTACTGCAGTTTGAACCAGTAATAGTTTGAGCTAGACAAAGGTCGTGATCGCACCATTTATAATATATTTGGATTAAAAAAAGACCAATAACACTTTCTTTTATATACGATGTGCATGGATCTGGTTAGAACACTACATACTATAATAGTCCGTGTTTCCAAGATCTAGTTGCATGAAGACATGATACATTCCGACATAGCGACAATCCATAGGGCATCATATTGTACCTTGTGAATTCTATAGTGATGTTGTATCTTGTACCTTGCTATTTATTGTTTGTGACATTTCAATTATTCTTCTTTTGCACCAAACGTAAAGCCAGTGGTAATCAATTTTTTTTTTGTATTTATTTGAACAAACCAAGTAGGCTTGTATCGTGTATATTGTATCTTGTTTCGCGCAACATTACACCTTAGTTATCGTCACCTCGTGAAAACGCCGAAGATAAATGACCACAAAAAGGGCATAAAATTGGGGATGCTATACCGGAACGAATTTTATTTGTTGAACAATTTAAATATGTACCTCGATAAACATTAATAGAGAGAGAGAGTCGTTGAAACTATTTAGGATTTAGAATAATCTGTATGATAATTGTCAGGGTATTTAGAGAGTTCACAATGCAATAATTACTTTGAAGTAAAACGTTACACAAACAGAATAATCAAGCCACTGAACCTTATATATCAAAGGATCGTCTTGATAGAAATTAGACAGTTATCTGTATTTAAAACGGATAAACGTTTTTGCATTGAATGATGTTTTGTGGTGTGTACTAAGAATTGCTAATATAATAATCCAGCTCAAATCTTTCTCTTGTAATTTAGAAGTAATCGGATTAGAAAGCTAACTGTAGAGGTTGTCGCGAGGTAAAATAGTTGTCAATGCAGGACCATGGAGATCTTACATTCAGATCAATATAAATATTAAAAAAAAGTGAGCTAAAGTAGCATAATTGAACCAATAACCTCTCTCACGAACCAACGAAACAAATAATTAAAAAACTACCTTCTTTACCATGCAAAGAAATAGTCAGAGTATTTTGAGAAAGAAAATGAATGGAGGGGCAGGAGTATATATAAAACTAAACCGAAGAAGGGAGAGGGGAAGGGGGAGCATAAGGAAGAAGGGAGGAAAAGGGGATGAGTGCTGGCGGAAGGTATAGTTGATATAAGGAGGGACAAGAGAAGGAGAAGGAACTATAGTCTCGAAGAAGAGGAGAAGGAGAAGGATGAAGAATATGAAGAGAGGAAGGGGCGGAGGATGAGGGGAAGAT
>BQKZ01002460.1:8787-20689 GCA_036244855.1 Temnopleurus reevesii
AAAAAATCACCCAAAATAGCTTGTTACCGCAATAAGTTCAGAACTTTTGTACAGATTTTGACCAAACTTGGCTCAAGTATGTATAAGCATGTGAGGAAGAACTGATGAGATTTTGGGTTCATGAGGTCAAAGGTGGCAGTACCCAAAATTTGTAAAATGTATTGGATTTCTGATGGCATGGAACAGGCCATACATACCTTTCTGATTGCGTGATGGCGGAGGCATAAATTTTGACTGTGTGCGGTCGAGGATTCATCTAGTTTTCTTCAATTTGAGTATTTAACAGTTTTCAATGCTATTAGTATTGAAGTAGCCTAAAGTAGCCTACAGGGATACGGTTTGTACATTTGTATATTTGTATATATTGTTATATTTGTTGTTTGCAAATAGGGCCTCATGTAAGACCACCAAATTGGTGAAATGAGCCACCCTGTATAAATATCAGAAATAAATGAATAAATGAATAACTAAATAAATCTATACCTTAGAAAGAGCCCCATGAAATGAAAATGAGGATGAAAAATAAACACATGCATTGAGAAATAGCACATTTCGTTTCACATGCGTTTCTAAACTACCTGTACAACCCCATGAGCTCTCATAGAGCTTCCATAATAAGCTCCAAGAGAACCCCACATAATATGCTACGAGGGCCACTTTTAGTGAGGAAAATGTTTTTAAAAAGCCCTCGTTACTTAGAGAATTTTTTTTACCCTGTTTCAATCACATGAACTTGTGAGAGATTTTCGCATTCCATCATTCAGGCTTTAAAGGGGAACTAACCCCTGGAATCATCATGGTCTGGTTGAATGGAGAAAAATCAGATGCACTAACTGTGAAAAATTGAGCTCAGTCAGACAATTCATTTGGAAATAATGAATTTCCCTTTCTCAAGGATTCTAAGATCTCTGCTGCTGATGGGGATCCATGCCATTGGAAAATTTGAGCGATCTTTGACATCATGTTGGACAACTCCTTATTTTTTCTTATTCTACATTTTTTTCTTCAGAAACATTAAAAAAGTGTTAATTGTTCGCTTCAGTATAGCATATTTATATCAATTTTACATGTCTGTGTATTTTGGAAAAGAACAATCTGAATCCTTATTTTTAGTTTAACATAAATCCACTCCTAAAAAGAATTAGGTACAAAGTGAATGATATTTCTTTATTGAATGAGACCACGATAATTCATGAAGTTTGTTCCCCTTTAATTACAGAGTGCTGTTTGGGCTTTAATGTTGAGATTTGTCAAAAATTGGACGCAGCAGTGTACCATTGCTGGATGATAGTGGTTTGATTTCCATTTAATATCATTCTTGAAAGATGAAGTCTGTCGGGTATTCTATAAAGATATTTTTCATTTGTTTCCTATTTTGAATACATTTTAAACTAAGGAAAACTAACCCCTGGAATTATCGTACTCTCATTGAATGAAGAAAACTCAGATGAACAAACTGCGAAAATTTGTGCAAAATCGGACAACCCATTAAAAACTTACGAATTTTCAAAGTCACAGAGATATGACGATCCCTACCGCTCATGGGGATCCGTGCGATTGGCAAATCCGAAGGAATCTGTGACGTCATATCGGACAACTCCTCATTCACTCTGTACACAACATTTCACGTTTTCTCCTTTTTTCGGACAAGTCAACAAAATGCCAATTTTCGTTTGGAGTGTAGCATTTCTGAATTGATTTTGCATGTATTTTGAAAAGAATGACGTTGGAAGCTCATTCTAAATTTTACAGTTATCAATTTTTAAAAATCCTATGTACAAAGTGAATAAGGAGTTGTCCGACATGACGTCACAGATTCAGTCGGTGTTGCCGATCGCACAGATCCCCAGAAGTGGCAGTGAGCGTCAAATCTCTGTGACTTTGAAAATTCGTAACTTTTGAACGGGTTGTCTGATTTTGCTCAAATTTTACAGTTTGTTCATCTGATTTGTCTTCATTCAGTGAGAGCACAATATTTCCAGGGGTTGGTTCCCCTTTAATTGATGAATGGAAAAGGGAAGGCCAAAGAATAAAAAGAGTTCTTTTGGATTTGAAAGAAGAATTAAGTTGGTACTACAATCCCTTCATGGGTTATAAAGTTCCAATGGAATCTCTTTTTTTTTTAGGGATGCTTGATTATGTAATTAAGTTATGCACAATCTTTTGATATTAGAATCCTCAATTCATTTACAATACAAATGGAAGCAAAAATATCCTGGACATAGAAAAGGAATGCCAAAGAAGAAAAGGAATTCTTTTGGATGTGGAAGAAGAAATAAGGTGTTATTGCATACGTAATCCCTTCACAGGTTATAAAGTTCCAATGGAATCTCTCTTGTGAGGATCATGCTTTATTATGTAATTAAGTTTTACCACATCTTTTAAGATTACAATCCCCAATTCATTTACGATACAAATAGAAGCAAAAATATCCTGGACACAAAAGAGGAAGGCCAAAGAAGAAAAAAAGTTATTTTGGATTCGAAAGAAGAATTCAGTTGGTATTGCATACGTAATCCCTTCACAGGTTATAAAGTTCTAAGGGAATCTCTTTTCTGGGGATGCTTGATTATGTCATTATGTTTTACCACAATCTTTTACAATTACGATCCCCAATTCGTGCACAAAATGGGAGAAAACCCATTGTAATTTGAATCCATTTTTTATCTAAGGAATGTCTACACTGTACTTTGGAAGATTTAAAGGCATAGATTTGTAATGGTTGGGATGCAAAAGTTGATTTACATTCCTAATTGTAGCTGTGTACGAAATTAGAAGATTTTCACACATATTTTGGTGTATTTTTAGTTTGAAAATGCCAGTCAGTCATAATTCCTACAGAGTCCTAAATGAGTTTCACAGGAACTGAACGGGCGGTAATTAGGCTATTTCTAGGTCAATTTTTTTTAAACAAGCTATGAATATACTCTAGTTTGCTATTGAAAACTGCATTATGGTAATATTTTTACTGCAGTTCACAAAGTAGATAAATATCTGAAGCACCATCTCTTCCAATGTTAAAGGGGATTGAAACCCAAAAAATATATTGACTTATTTCAGTAGGTGTAATATTTATCGATTTAATGGAATATTTTATTGTACAAGAAAAAACAGCATAAAGAGATAAATTTTCATTTTCTGAGCCAANGGGGGGGTGTATGTTATAGTCATCGTCAGGTTTCTTCTCAAATTTCCTCTGCAGGTGAGAGATGATTGGCTGCGTGAGATGTGGTGCAATGTCAGGTTCAGACAATCATTGTGTAAAATGTTAATGCTTGCATAATACAAGTGAGGTAAGGGGGAGGTGGATTGTTGGGTTGTCCAGGTTTCTTCGTGAATGTGGAAGGTGAGGGATGATTGGCTATATGAAGTGTGATGCAATGTCTGTGTCAGACAATCACCTAGCTTTCTCTTCGTTCTATATGAATATACTCACAGAATTGAAGTGAGGTAAAGCGGGAGGGAGAGGGTTTGCCAACTTTGTTTGAAGGTGAGAGATGATTGGCTGTGTGAGGTGTGATGCAATGTCAGGGTCAGACAATCACTATAAAGCTTTCACTGAGTTTTATATGAACATGCTCACAGAATTCAAGTGAGGCAAAGCTGGAGGGAGACGGTTTGCCAACTTTGTTTGAAGGTGAGAGATTATTGGCTGTGTGAGGTGTGATGCAATGTCAGGGTCAGACAATCGCTAAGCTTTCTCTCAAGTTTTATATGAACATGCTCACAGAATACAAGTGAGGTAAAACGGGAAGGAGGCGGTTTGCCAACTTTGTTGGAAGATGAGAGATGATTGGCTGTGTGAGGTGTGATGCAATGTCAGGGTTAAGACAATCACTAAGCTTGAATAAGTTCAGCGGATAAAAGTGAGGTTAAGGGGGAGAGGGATGGTTGGGGGTGTCGGCAGGTTTCTTTGCCAACTTCCGTGGAAGGTGAAAGGTGATTGGCTGTGTGAGGTGTGATGCAATGTCAGGGTCNCCCGAGTAGAACGTCTTTGATCGAAATAAAAGCTTAGAATTTGAATAAAAAATATACCTTACATATGATCACATATTTCAATATCTTAAAACTGGTCTGGATTTGTTTTTAAAAAAGAAATTTTGTTCATTAGAATTGTGTTTTATTGGCATGGGCGTGACATTTTTGCGGAGTAGAGTCCAAGTTTCCTTGTAACAAAACAAATGAAAGAAAGGAATCTGCATTATCGGTTGGCTATTTAAACTATTGTATATCACTTTCTATAACGTTATACAATCAGACGAAGACCAGAACAAAAACAAAAATCTGCGGTACAGGGTGGCCTTTTAAAGTCATGCATTCGTGTTTATGCAGGGTCTTTTGCAAATCGCTACGTTTTCACCTGTATTTAGACAATATAATACAATACCTTGAAGGCTTGTTGAATAAAAGAAATTCTGTTATGCCAGGCAATTCCACTAAAAGCACATTTCTTTACTATAAACAGACGATTTGAAGGCTGACTTGTCTTTTAAAAGTCGTATTAAAATATTGGACACCTATCACGCATTTTTCCCAACATTACTTATTTTATTTGCCAAAGATTGAACTATTCTACAGTTTAATGAAAATGTTCGTTGCCACAGAAAATTATATCAATGGACCATGTCGAAATATCTGTTCAGAACAAAATGGCAGCCCCCTTGTAATGTGGTAGCAGACGAAAACCTGTTCTAAAATATGGGGAAATGTACACTTTCTTGAATTTATTTTATAGCTTGATACAGTCTAATTAGTAGTGGTATATGATACCTTTCTTATAGATGTTTATTATCCTCTAGGATTCATTCTTCTTTAATGCGATCTGAATATTCATCTTTTTAAAAGAAGAGTCTACCCAGAAAGAATAATTATTTATTAAACAGAAGCAGAAAAAATTGGTGAGTAGAACAAAGAAAGTTTGAAGAAAATCGGACAAGTAATAAAAAAAAAAAAAAAGATTTAAAGATGACAAAATGGGCAAATCAGTGGCAATTTCCAGAGATGTTGCCAATTTAATGACATCATCAACTGTCAAAATACTTTCAGGGATATTTAGGCCGGCCTAGATTTGTCGGTGTAAACGCCCAGTTTCGTGGGACCCGGTACCGCAATTAGGTCGGGCCGGCCTAAAATTGAGCCGGCGATGTAAACGGGGTCCATGATTTCTTCATATAGAACCTTGCATTGTATCACTGTGATGAGGTTTATGGTGTTCATTTTAGATGAATTTGAAACTCATGGAATGCACCACTTCTCTTTCCCCAAATGCCAGCGAGACAAATCGTTTTCTCAAAAAACATATCGCCTGTTGCATTTTACAAGTAAGAGATATATACATTACCCTTTGAAAATGGCTCGACCTGATCTCTTTTTTTGCTTTTCTTATCCAAATTGACAAAAAAAAAAATTGTAAGATTATAAAAACAGGAAATATGTTAAGCCCCCCCCAAAAAAAAGATAACTTTTCCAACAGAGTGACAAAATATTTTCTACAAAGTGATTCTTTAGCATCAAAACTTTTTTGTGTGTTGGGGTGGCCTTTAGAAACATACTTTTTTGTTCTGCTCTGATTTTTCACTTGACTACAAATTACATGATGCTAAAGTTGTCAATCTTAGTACTTGAAGGGGAACTTCACCCAGACATTTATGTGATGTCAGTAAACGAAGATAAATGAGATGAACAAACTTTTAAATTTCTGAGCAAAAAAATAATCCATTCAAAAGTTATGAATTTTAAAAATTTTGGTTTGCACCTCCCTGAGTTGGCTCCTTGGGTCGGCAACATACAGGCACAACATGGCTGACAACATGGAGAACCATTCTATTTAAACACAAAATTTCACATTTTCAGAAAACCAATACACAAATTATTTCGTGTAAAAAAGTAGACAAAGGAATCAACAAGATTCATCCCAAAATGCATGCAGATCAATTTATTCATACTTTACTTGTACAAAAAAAATTATTGCCTTCTTTTCTATAAAGAAGAAGAAAATGTGAAAATACTTGTACAAAGTGAATAGGGATTTCTCCAAGGTTGGCAGTCGTTTTGTGCCTCGAGGTTGCTAACTAAAGGAGCCCATGAGGGGTGTAAATCAAAACCTAGAAAATTCATATCTTCTGAATGAATTGTCTGATTTGCCAAATTTTTTAGTTTGATCATTGTATTTTCCCCATCTAATGAGAGCACATCAATGCCTGGGTGAAGCTCCCCTTTAATTTTTCAGCCAAAATATCAACAAATACAAATTACATCACAGTTGTTTGTAGGTCACCTAACACACCTTGTGGAGTTTGGACAGTAATTAAGAGCATTCCTCAGTGATTTGGCAAAACTCAGTTAATCATCCTGGTATTGCTGGTTAGGCAAAGGAAACAATGTTTGAGTTCCCAATATAAGCCAATTGGCTTACACAAACTGTTGGCGAACGGGGCAGCAATGGGACACCATGCAAGCTCGACTGGGGTGGAGCTGGGATTATTGTGTGTGTATAGCTGTAGACGAGTTTCATGTTCACTCGAATAGATTGAACTTTCCTGAATAATGTTTTTTTAGGTTGTTATTTATTCCTGCAAAAATTATAACATTTATTTTTAGTAATGGATTTGTAAGAGCACATATTCATCAGTTATTAAAGCACCACTTCATAAAAGTGCTCCTTATTAAGATGAATATAGAAGTAGAAGTGGAAGTAGAATACTATTTCACAACAGAAATCTTTGCTGGTCATTTTTTAAGGTAAAAAAACATGATTAGTATACATTTAATTGTTAAAGTGCAAGAAATTAACCCCAAATAGCTTCATTTGACAAAAAATTGGATTACTAGTTTGTATCTAGAAGTAAATAAATAGCACGTTCACTAATTGACTTAATATAGGCCTTCATATAAATATAAAATAGCAACTGTACACTTTTTGACATGCTTTTGAGCAATACAGTAATTCAATACTCAATTGAAATGTATTAATATGAGAATTAAACATTTTAGTGTGCCAATTTATGGAAGAAGTAGTACCGTAATTGTCTTGGCTCCAAAATAGTTCCCGTCCTGAATGAATAATTGTTTCTCTGCTCAGGAAATGAAGAATGTTGGCAAACAACCTGATTGCGTTTGTAAATGGAAATGATTACTAAAATTGCCACATCCATCTGTGAATTGGTAATCCAGTGAACATTAATTGGCAACTTTAAACTTTTTGACACGCTCTACAGCAATGAGGATTTGATACTGAATGTGAAAATGCTCTATTAAGAAAATTAAAAATCTTTGTTTTTCCAATTTAAGGAACAAAATACAGTGATTGATTGTCTCTATGTCAGTAATTTCTGCCCTGAATGAATTCATTTGCTTCACTGCTCATGAAAAGAAGCATTGCTGGCTTGTATGAAATGTTGATCATTGTTTATAAATCACTAATTTTTATGCAAATTGGCAACTTTATTAACTTTTTATGTGCTTTCTTGCAATTACATGTATGTTTCAATTTGATAGCATTATACTAAATTGAAATACTCTAATAAGAGAATTAAAGATCTTTGTGTTGCACTGATGGGATCCTCAAAGGTGGCTGGCTCGTACGATATGTTGATCATTGTTTATAAATCACTATTTTTCATGCAAATTGGCAACTGCAAACTTTATATCACGCTTTCTTGCAATGGTGAATCAATTTTCAAACATTGTACATACCAAATTGAAATGGGCGTATAAGAGAATTTAAATTCTTAGTGTTGTCAATTTAAGGAACAAAGAAATAGTGATTAAATTGATTGAAATTAAATCCCTTTTGATATTTGTTTCTCCACTCAGGAAAGGAAGCATGTTGGCAAACAATCTTATTGCATTTGTCGGAGCAGTTCTGATGGGAACCTCAAAGGTGGCTGGCTCGTACGAGATGCTGATCATCGGCAGATTGATAATTGGTATCAATTGTGGTAAGCAACAAGTTAAAGTTGACTGATTTATGGCACACAACAACTTTGAATTAATTTGTGTAAGAAATCAGTAAATAAACACCTAAACTGAGAATGTGGCCCTCAAAATTAAAACCGTCATACCAAATTTCTGTGTGCATAACAAAAGTTTAACCTGTTGTGCATTTTACATTTTCTCAAACTTTAATTTGATAACAGTTGTCAGCAGTCATTATTGACATTGGGCTCAAATGAAAACTTCAGTTACGTTTGGATTAATAGACCAGTTTCGTAATATATTCAAATTTATTTATGCTTGCCCCAAGACGAAGTATGTTTTCAGCTACCAGAAGATAATGAGAATTCAATAGTCAGAATGCTACTAGCATACATTAACATTGCTAGGTTGGACAAACATTGTAGCTTGACCAACCTAGCAACAACTACTGCTTGCTATTCACATTACTTCAATTGAAATAGGATTATCTTATATCAGGTGGACAAATAGTTTATCATTGTGCATTTGACAAAGAAGCGTACATAAAATTGGAATACATTACGAAAGTCGTCTATTACGTTAAGGCCTGTTTTGAAATTTTCATTATTGATATGCATTCGAGTATTAGTACAGGTTTTGAATTTTTATCTTTATTTTGCCCCTAAGTAAATTTTATTTTATGAAGATCATTCTCTAAAGATGTAAAATCCATTTTCTGAACATTTTCTGACCATTTGAAATTAAGTTGGTCAAATTCTAGTATAAATTCTAGTATAAATTCTAGTATGAAATCATAGTGTAAATAAAGGCCAAAGTGATGTATGTTTTTTTGAGGAATTTATTGCATCAAGAAAGAGGTTATTTTGCACTCAATTGATTAAGTTACAGCTCATTCATTTGTGCTAAGTAACACTTCTTAATTAAATGTTGTGAGTACCAAGTCAGAGCCAAGTTCTTGCAAATCATGAAGTTTTAATTTATTGTAAGAAATACTTTAATTGTTGACAGGTAGCAACAAGACAGAGTCAGTTTAAANGTATGTATTCAGCTACCAGAATATAATGAGAATTCAATAGTCAGAATGCTACTTGCTTACATTAATGTTGCTAGGTTGGACAAACATTGTAGCTTGACCAACCTAGCAACAACTACTGCTTGCTATTCACATTCCTTCCATTGAAATAGGATTATCTTATATCAGGTGGACAAATAGTTTATCATTGTGCATTTGACAAAGAAGCGTACATAAAATTTGAATACATTTATACGAAAGTCGTCTATTACGTTAAGGCCTGTTTTGAAATTGTCATTATTGATATGCGTTCGAGTCTTAGTACAGTGCTTTAATTTTCACCTTTATTTTGCCCCTAATTAAATATTGTTTTATTTAGATCATTCTCTAAAGATGTAAAAGCCATTTTCTGAATATGTTCTGACCATTTGAAATTAAGTTGGTCAAATTCTAGTATACATTCTAGTATAAAATCATAGTGTAAATAAAAAAAGTGATGTATCAATTGAATGATTTTTTTTTGTGTTGGGTGGATAAATAATTGAATAATTCTTGCCTTATCCCAACATGGATAAACACTGATTGACAGTACTTTACCGAGAAGCTGAGAAAAAGTGATGTATTTTTTTTGAGGAATTTCTTGCATCCAGAAAGAGGTTATTTTGCACTCAATTGATTATGCTACAGCTCAATCATTTGTGCTAACAATTCTTAATTAAATGTTGTGAGTAACAAGTCAGAGCCAATTTCTGGCAAATCATGAAGTTTTGATTTATTGTAAGAAATAATTTGATTGTTGACAGTTAGCAACAAGACAGAGTCAGTTTAACCCGATAGCCCAGTTTTGGGAGGATGGCGCTTCAGATATTTAACCACTTTGTGAGCTGTAGTAAAAGTATTACCATAATTCAGTTTTTCAATATCAAATTAGAGCATGTTCATAGATTGTTTGATTAAAATTGATCAAGAATTTGCTTAATTATCGCAAAATAAAAAATGATGCTGCGGTCTTCCTCCCTAGCACAACATGCTTCAGATACACAATGAATGCGAACTCACACACCACAGACAATACCACCAATCGCTCCGCCCATTCCGGGCCGACGCCCCCCCCCCCCCATACGAAAGCACTTAGCATACAGTAGGAATCATGGCTGATTGGCGCGTTCGACGTAAAATACTCCAGAATACGTACAATTTTCTCTCCTTGTTTGGTACACAGTTATATTTATGTATGTAAAGCAACTTGTGAATACATCAGCTCGTTTAACATCACTTTCTGCATCCCGGTCATTACGAATCTATACCTTTAAGGCAAGTTAAATTTATTGTAAACAACAAGTCTTATCATTTCAAGAAACCAGCTTGTATGTTGTAGGCAGCAAGTTTGTATTGGAAATTGTTTAATTTAAACTTCATCGACATCAGCAGTCAACATTCTGTTCATATTCTGTTTATAATCACTATATGATGTTTACAGGGGAACTTCATCCAGACGTTGATGCACTCTCAGTTGATGAAGAAAAATACAATGATCAAACTGTGAATATTTGAGCAAAATCCAACAATCCATTCAAAAGTTATGAATTTTCAAAGTTTTGATTTGAACCCCTCATGGGCTTCTTAAATTGGCAACGTACAGGCACAAAATGTACACACAATTTCACATTTTCTTCTTTTTCTTGAAAAGTAGACAATAAATCAACAAAATTCATTCCGAAATGCATGCAGAATCAAAATGTCCATATCATACTTGAAGAGAAATGTACAAATTTGCCTACTTTTCTAGAAAAAGAAGAAAATGTGAAATACAAAGTGAATGGAGAGTTCTCTATGTTGGCAGCCATTTTGTGCCTGTACGTTGCCAATTTGAGGAGCCCATGAGGGATGAAAATCAAAGCTTTGAAAATTCATGACTATTGAATGGATTGTCTGATTTTGCTCAAATTTTCAGAGATTCACTATTGTATTTTTTTCATCCACTGAGTGCACATCAATGTCTGGGTGACAAATTATACAAAAAGTATTGATTTGAGAAGTTTGAGAGCAGGTATAGAGGCCTATTTTGTACATATCATCACACATGAGTTATTAAGTCTTTCATATAATTACAGGTTTGAATACCGGATTTGTACCCCTCTATCTCTCCGAGATCGCACCCTTCAATTTGAGAGGCGGTATAGGGGTGCTTAACCAAGTAGGCGTGGCCAGTGGTATTCTCATCTCTCAAGTTATTGGTCTACCTGTGGTTCTAGGCAAGTATACTGTAAAAGGCAATATTTTGGTTAACATTTTTGGTTCAAATCTTACTTAGGTTTACCTATAGTTTTCTACTTGGCTTTCTCAGTTTCCCTTCACCCCTTTGTTTTGTCCCACCCACTTCCCCAGCTGGTCATCTCTCTTCTGTTCAAGTATTGGAGTTCCATAATTCTTCACTCCTTGCTCTGTGATTGGCTGCTCCTCACATCCTGTTCTTTCTTTCTCTTCACCTCCTTGTTAAGCTGTTATAAACTTGTGTGTTCACTTCATTTCCTTGTCATTTCGCTTATGATCAAATGCTCAAGCTCTTTTGTACTTCATGAACATAATTTTAGCAAATTTACTGATTTTCATACATTTTCATGC
This sequence comes from Temnopleurus reevesii, assembly GCA_036244855.1. Taxonomy (NCBI): domain Eukaryota; kingdom Metazoa; phylum Echinodermata; class Echinoidea; order Temnopleuroida; family Temnopleuridae; genus Temnopleurus; species Temnopleurus reevesii. The sequence goes on from BQKZ01002460.1 coordinate 20,342, forward strand.
ATGAGCGAGTTGTTATTTTCATGTTTTGAAAGATTGTTGTTCATAAGTTCATGTGCATTCTAATGAGTGAAAATTTTAGCGAATTCTTACCTACTAACAGGGATGCCAACCTGCCGTATTTCGCCGTATTTAGTACGTTTTTTTTACCCAAAATACGGCCATACGTTTTTTCCCCATTTTCGTACGGTATTTTCATATTTCAGTATACACTATCGATTCTCCCCTTATTGTACTGCGCTGTGCTGCCACTGTGTGTATGCACAATACACGATGTACTTTATCGGGGATCAACTCAAAAAGATCGATACCTTTCTCAAGCGCTCTATGTATGCTACGTGCAACGTAATT
>BQKZ01002460.1:28323-50928 GCA_036244855.1 Temnopleurus reevesii
ACGCACAAAGTGAATGAGGAGTTGTCCGACATGACGTCACGGATTCTGTCGGTTTTGCCGATCGCACGGATCCCCATGAGCGGCAGTGATCGTCAAATCTCTGTGACTTTGAAAATTCATAACTTTTGAACGGGTTGTCCGATTTTGCTCAAATTTTTCACAGTTTGTTCATCTGATTTTTCTGCATTCAATGAGAGCACGATAATTCCAAAGGCTGGTTCCCCTTTAAGTATGTAAAAGCATGTGAGGATGAACTGATTAGATTTTGGGTTCAGACGGTCAAAGGCCACCGGGCAGAAAAACTTGTACAAAATAACCCGATAAAGCTCATTATTATTGCATGTATAACTTCTAACAGAAAAATTTGAACCAAGTTTTGTCAAACTTACAGTGTGTAGCTCAATTACATGTATATATAAGCATGTGAGGAAGAACAGATGAGATTTTGGGTTAAGGGGTCAAAGGTTGCAGTTCCCAAAATTTGTAAAATGTTTTTGATTTCTGATGGCATGGAAAAAGCTGTACAGATCTTTCTGATTGGGTGATGGCGGAGGCATAAATTTCGACCGTGCGCGGTCGAGGATTCATCTAGTTTTCTATGGGTGGACAAACCTAGCAAGTCTAACCATGTATTTAAAAGTAATCTTCAACAAATATACTTGGGAGGTTTGAAACAATAATGAAGATCATTTACAACCCTTAACAATTATTTTTGTAAATAAATAGATCAGTGCTTAGTAAACAACATACAGACTGTGTAGTTTTCTCACTTATGCTTGCTACTTTATTAGATCTATGAAAGGTGACGTATTGCCTTAGGCAGAGAAATGATCACAAGCGTGTTGTAATAGTTATAGTATTTTTTTATTATCATTTAAAACATTCATTGCATCCAAAGACTGGATTCTAAATTAATTTACAAAATCTTCATTAAAATGTAAGGAATAATCAAGAAAAATAGAATGGTAAATAAGTCACCAGAAATGCTAACAAAGGAAAGTGCTTTGCTAGTTATTTTACAAATTGTGAATGTTCAAATGGCCTTTTTTCTCAGCATATACAGGACCCAGGTGAAAATTTAGTAAATGGTTTCGAGCACTTGCAGAAGAAGCAAAATACAGTTTCTTGCAATGGTTATTGATGTTTAATTGGAATTAATGGTGTTGAGATAAAAGAAAATGGGCTGTTTTGTGCAGACTAGATTCTGAGGTTTTGGAGCAATGTGAACTCAGTATGAGCTGGAATTTGATCCCAGTTTATAGATAAAAGTGCTTTGTATTGTCTTATGTTGACCCAAGATGTTTGTAAACATAGCATATTGTTCTGATATTGACTTTAGGTGTAGGTCTTGAAAAGGAGTAGTTCAAATGAAATGATTTTTAAAGTAAATGTTGATAGAAATACATGATCGTTAAAAGGACTTTCTTTACATTATAAGTATTTTGAAGAGGATATTGTCCTGATCAAAGGAAAAACATTTCCATTTGAGATTTGAATTAATCTAAGACTATTGTTCTGGTTTTGTCTGATCATTTTGCTACAGACTAAGAGGGGAATTTATTTCAATCCCTTTTTTAATGGATACCATCCATATTTTTAAGTCTAAATTGTTTGAATTGATAGTGGTCATACAAAAGAAATTGGGCTCTTTATGTAGACTAGATTTTGAGGTTTTGGAGCAAGGTGAACTCAGTATTAGCAGGAGTGTGATCTGAGTTTTCAGATAACAGTGCTTCACCCATTTTATTGTGTTGACACAAGATATTTGTAAACAAAGCATATTGTTCTGATATTGACTTGAGGTGTATGTCTTGAAAATGAGTTGAAATGCAATGATTCTTACAATAAATATTGATAGAAAATATGATCATTAAAAGGACTTACTATACATTATAGGTATTTTGAAGATGACATTGTCTTGATGAAAGGAAAACATTTTCAGTTGAGATTTGAATTGATCAAAAGGTTAAGCATCAATCATGAATGTCATGGTTTTGTCAGATAGTTTTGGTAGACACCCATCAGCGAATTGCTTCAAAACCATCCATATTTCATAGTCAAAAATCTTAGAAAGTCTCTTACACTATGAATTTATTTATTTATTTATGTATGATATTTATACAGGGTGGCTTATTTCACCAATTTGTTGGTCTTCCATGAGGCCCTGTTTGCAACAATAACATAAATAAATGAATAAATGATCTTACACTATGAATAAATGATGTGCAAGTGCTATGGTGTAGTGGTTCTGACTCTCGCCTTCCAACAAGAGGGTCGTACATGTAGGTTTGAATCTCACTCATGATATGAATTTCCTTCTGCAAGAAATTCATCCATATTCTGCTGCACTCAACCCAGGTTAGATGAATGGTTACTTGTAGGAAGAAATTCTTAAAATGCAGTGAGCACCTAATGGTAGCCTTGCTTTTGTCAGGTAATAATGCACGCTTAGAAACACATCACATTGAGCTCCCACTTATTGAAAGTAGCATGATTGGATATTGTCCAGTAAGAAAATTTACACGTACTGGTTATCAACTATCTGGTTAGGCTCAGTATGGATATAAGCATAATCCAATTATCCAATATAATCCAATGCATGATGAACACAAACTACTTTTTTTTTGGGGGGGGGCAATTTGACCATAGAATGGTCTTAATTTAATGATTATAAGTCTGCTCCTTTTATCTCTGTGTCAGAATATATTGAATATATGAATGATCTCCTTTCTCACCATCTATATTTTTCATAGGTCCCGTTGATGGACTATGCGGGAAGGAAGACCCTTCACATGGTTGGTCTACATGTAGGTCTAATGTTCACCTGGGCCATAGTCCTTACTCTAACCCTTAACCTGTTATTTATATCTTTGTGAAAAAAATCTAAATCTTTCATATTTCATTTTCATGATATAAACTACCCCTTTATAATCATCTTTCGTTTTCGTAGGTACCGCTAATGGACTACGCAGGAAGGAAGACCCTTCACATGGTTGGTCTAGGTCTAATGTTCATCTGGGCAATAGTCCTGACTACATTCCTCAACCTCAAATTTTTTTTCCAAAATATATTCTATTTATATGATGTGGACTATTCTATGATACCCTTTGTAGGTGCCTTTGATGGACTACGCAGGAAGGAGACCCTTCACATGGTAGGACTAGGTCTTATATTCATCTTGGGAATAGTCCTTCCTACATTCCTCAACTTGCTTATAATCTATGATATACATGTAATCTATTTCCTGTATCATCATACTATCCCCTTTATAGGTGCCTCTAATGGACTACGCTGGAAGGAAGACTCTTCACATGGTTGGTCTAGGTCTAATGTTCATCTGGGCTATAGTCCTGACTACATTCCTCAACCTCCAGGACATCTGGGGAGGTTCATCCTATGTTAGTATCATCTCCGTCATGCTCTTCGTTGTCGGATTTGGCCTTGGACCAGGTGAGTAATAATAGTAATACCAACCTACCTCTACTACCTACCAGGTCGACTAAACTGCCGAGACCTAGTATGGGTCCTCCAATTACTCCTGTCCATCATGATATTTTTCAGTTCGTCTGTACCAACTGCTCCAGCGTCTGCTTTTAAAGTGTCAACATAGGTCTTGTGCTTTCTGCCACGTCCCTGTCACCCATGCTGTGGCTCCCATAGAATGAGGCCACTTGCAGCCAACTCTGGATGTCGGTAGCAGTGTCCAGCGAGTTCCATCCTTCTTCTTGCAACTTTGTAATAATAATATATACCATTTAAACATGCCATCTCTCTTGTCCCCTATTCAGAGGCAGGAGAAAAATTATCTGATATTATACCCGACCATAGCATAGCTGCCAAGTAGGCGCTTCTGCATTTAATGGAATAAATTCCTGCCGGACTACTGTTCTGTCGAAGAGATTTTCGAATAGATGTACTTGCTAACTTTTAGCATAACCCTCACTTCTTGGGGGAGGATGGTGGGGTTTAGGGATACAATAATATATTGAATGGTATCTGTGGAATTCTCTTTCACTTATACGCAAGTCTCAAGAGAGAGGCCAGCCCATTCTGTAAATGTCCGGGAAGCACAAAGTTGGTTGAGATTTGCTGGTTCAATCCTTTGGATTCCTCTCTGAATCTAAGGGGGTTATGTTCCAAACCAACTGCAAATCAACTGCAACTTTGCAAATTGTAACACGCATTTTCTTTCACGCATGGTAAGAGCATTCAACAAGACGCACATGATACAATGATTTTGATTGGCACGTTGCGATCTACTGCAACTTGTGATCAATTGCAAATTTTCTCTTTGAAATCTTCCTGTAATTCACCATAAACCTAATTACTTAAACCTATGATCGACGAGCAAGGTTCCGTTCTGAGAAAGAAATAAAAGTAAACATATCACTTACTCACTAGATATTCATCTTACTTTTCTTTTCCAAATTGTAACATCTTTTTTTAATGTATTTTTATCTCTTCAGCGTCCATCCCTTGGCTCCTTGTAGCTGAGCTGTTCTCACAGGGCCCCCGACCTGCTGCTGTCAGTGTAGCGTTCATGGTAAACTGGATGGCCAACTTTGCGGTCGGTCTATTATTCCCTCTCATGCAGGTAAGTGGAATACCATTGGGTGTATCTGTCGGGATGGGGATGAAAAAGGGGCTGTGGCTTCAAACTTTATATCTCATTTGTCTTGCTGCCTTTAATGTAGTGTTCATTGTAATTTGGATGGCCAACTTTGCGGTTTAACTTCTTTTCTCTCTTATACCGGTAAGGATGGGGATGCTAAAGGGGGCATAGCTTCTAGTAGATTGGTTGCTATTAGCAGAGCTCTTCTCCCAGGGTCCTCGTCCCGCTGCTGTCAGTGTAGCGTTCATGGTAAACTGGATGGCCAACTTCGTGTTCGGACTTCTTTTCCCTCTCATGCAGGTAAGAGGAATACCCTTGGGTGTATCCATGGGAGGCGATGCTCAAGGTATTGTACCCCCTTGTGGCTTCAAACTTTATATCTCAGGATCCCTGCCAGGCTGCTTTTAGTGTAGCATTCATGGTAAACGGGATGGCGAACTTTTTGGTTGGTCTCCTATTCTTTCTTCATGGTCATTATTATCTACCCAAAATGGCCCAATTTTTGTACGTTATTCTTTTTTATAATGTTTGGAAGAAACCCTCAAAGCAAAGAAAAGAAAAAGAAATGAAATATATCCATCAGGACTTACGGCAATTTGAGAGTATGTCGTACATTAGTGTATTTTTCGCGATGTCATGGTTTCTTATTCTGCATACAACGTTTCTTAATGCCAGTTCGTAGAATTATTGATCATATGGAGAAATATGAGAACATCATTTTAAATGTACATATATATCTCTCATCATTATGAAGATTATTTTCATTCTCTTTCTTTTGTTCTCATACATTTTTGTTGTTACATAGAACGGCCTTGGATACTATGTTTTCCTCATCTTTGCTGCCCTCCTGGCGTTCTTCTTCTTTTTCACGTGGAAGTTCCTTCCCGAAACCAAGAACAAGAGTTTTGAGGAAATCAGCGCCATCTTCAAACCAAAGAGCCAGCGAAACTACGAGTCGACGGCAACGAAGGAGGTCTACGAGCAGAATGTAAGTGACAAAGTCTAACTTTGCATGGTTTGCACGGTGACGCATGGACTAACATGAGTGATTTGTCTTCTAATGGGGGCGCTTTAGCAAGGTGCAAATATTAATCTGTCAAGGGACCTAATGATACAAGGAAGGATGTTACATTTCAACACTGATTTTGTGATTTGCCCTAAACCATGAACCATAAATCCATGGAATTTAAGTGATAAGGTTTGACTTTGCATGGCTTGCACGGTGACGCATGGACTAACATGAGTGATTCTTCTTCTAACGAGGGCGCTTTAGCAGGGTGTAAATATTAACTCTAATGTCGTTGAAGGTTTTGAATTGATTTGTTAAGGGATATAATGACACAAACAAATTTATTCATTTGTCTACAATGACTCAAGTGACTTACATACGCTACATGTACTGTTTTAAAACGTGACAAGAGGCAATAAGCTTTTACATTGTGTATAGCTCTACGCTTCGACATCCAAGTAAATAATGGGTAACCTACATTGGTTTTCAAAAAAATTGCAAAGTTTTAAATTGTAGTATGTGTTACCTACTTGTTGGTCATCAGAGATAAATGAATAAATCTCTTAACATGAAATACTCTAATGATATATTTCAACATTGATTTTGTGAACTGGCATTCAACCATAAATCCATGGAACTACTTTACGCGAATTAAAAAAAGAAAGCAAACAAACCAACCAATTTAACTAAAATACACTGAAAACGTGATAGCTTTGGAGAGTCAATTTTTATTGCTCCATATGTACTTGGTCCAAAGAGATGTTAATCTTCTGGAATATGCGTTAGGATAGAAACAGAATATGAATCACCAGTTTGATGACTGAAACATTCTCTCATGAGAAAAAGCATGCAGGGCGCTATAAACCCACCTGCCTGAATGCCTGGGGCAAATCAGGCAAGCAAATGAAACCGTGACTTGCCCTACTGGGCCCTATTGGGCAAGTAATGGTTTCATACTTTGAGAACTATACATTCTTGATTCCTAATAAATTCATTGTGAGAAGGCCCTTTCCAGTTTCAAGAGCTAACATTTTACCAACTTCAATGACCACAACCCAATTAGATACTATGTTTGTGTGCACAGAACTCCGTTTTTGTATGCTAAATTATGTTTGGGAAATTCATATTGGTGTTTGGGCAAGTGATTTGAGAAGCCACTTGCCCAACAGGGTGCCCAACCGGGCAAATAGTGTGGAAAATTCTTGTTGCACCCTGAGCATGATAACAATTATCAGATACTTTTTCTTCGAAATTATTTGATTCAGCTGTTTGGTGATTCACATTTTAACCACTATCCTTTATGTGTTGGCAGATTATCCTTTACGGATTTCCCTTTTTTTTTTGGTTTTTATCAGAGACCATTATGAACTGTTAAATGGGAGTCTTTAGAATTCATGTAATTTTTTTGCCATGTTCTTTATGTCACAATGTGACAATAGACTCGGGCAAAATACTTTGTTCAGTCTAGGTTCAGACCAGTTCACAAAAATCAATGATAATTGCATGATGGTGTTTGGACTAATACAGATGATTTAAAGGTTTTGGTGTTTGAATTTACTTGCATGTGCATGAAATTTATTTAGACTGGTAGCTTTTTGTTACAATAATTTGTACTTTGGTGACAATAGCAAATAACATTTCACAATCGCAGCAGTTAATCAAAGCAGAAGTTGTTTTAGGGTTAACTTTGTGGAGTCTTTCATGGAATAATTCTGACCCAAAATCTGTGATAAATAAGCTGAAACAACATTTATTCTTCATCCTAAGGAGTGCTATAAAGTTGCAACTGATTGCAAATCCACTGTAAGTCAGTTGCAAGTTGAAATTTAAATGACTTGCAGTTGAATGCAACTTTCTTGCAACATACCCTAAGATTGATTAAGCAACTCTACCAGGAACGCTGTGTTATCTTCGTCTTTAGTGCAAGCTTTTGCTTTGTCTTTTGAGGACTATTTCTAGGGAAGATTCCACATGGTGAAAAAGCAATTCCAATTGGGAAGCAGATTTTGTTAGGGTTGCCATGTTGAAAACTGTTTTGCAACGCTGTCATGATTTATTTTGCATGTTGCTGCCACTGGTCGTATTTGTTTTTGAACCTCAAATTAATGCATTGCATGGCTTTGCTGTGATTGCTGCGCACTGATTTGTTACTAATTTTCAGTTTGATTTGGATCTGTTTTTATTGACTATTATTATTATTTCATTGGACATATATTTATTTCTCAGCTTTTATTCAAGGTTTTAACATAATGAGCTAGAATAAAATCGGGAGCATCATGGTGAATACTTTTTCATACCTGCCAATCTGAGAGGGTAATTTATGCCTTTTAACTGAAAAACATGGGCATTAATTAATTTTAGGAATGCAAAAATATCATTATACATGTACATCTACCTGTCTAGGTAATTTTCATTATTTGCGACAATTCATTAATAAACTATGATTGAAAACCAGATTGAGATGCAGAAATGAGGAATGGTGCAAAATCTTGTTTTTAAAAGTATTCAAATATTGAACAACTTTTTATCTATAATTATAGAGAATGCTAACATGCCTAGGGTAACCAACATCTACACTATATACAGTGAATGTATATATTTTTATCACAGAATTTAGCATATGAAGTCGAGAAATCATGGTGCAATCTTATATTTCTATCATGTCTACAACAATAGGAGTTTCCTTATTTTTCGATATTAATTTTGAATGTTATGTCTGAGATGCCAACTTAACAGATTAATTGAACTTTGAGGATTTGAAATTAGAATAGTAAATAATTTGTTCAGAAAATTGAATTACTGGTACATGTAAATATATTGGGTACTAAAGAGGAAAAGATGGAAGCATTAGATTTTATTATATTTGATGTACAGCATTTCAATGGGAAGATTGCATTCCAAATTATTAAAACCAGATTCCTTTCTGTTGTTTCAGTCAGTGATTACCACTGATAAAAGGTAATTTCTAATCAATATTCTTTCAGTTTGTCACGTCTCTAATATTGATTATGCGTAATACTTTTTCCAATTCATTTAATTTTAAGTTATGCTCATAGAGTACATAGTTGAGTACTATTTACGAAGAGTTGAACGATTCTTCCAATTCTATTTTACCAATAGTGTATTGTACGGAATATCATGAAATAGCTTAAATATTTTTTTTTTACAACAGCATTATATAACAATTTAGTGTAGGGTTTGTAAATGAAAGAAAATGTATTCAAATATCTATTCACATTTTACTCCAAAAACTGATAACTTTATATCTTTGTAGCTTTTTAACTCATGTACTAGAAAATATACATGTAGTAATTGTACAGAAAGATAAGATTGATTTAGATCTATGCACTTTTGATACGAAAATTATGTACCTTTGATACTATAATTATGCATTTTCAAATTGTAAAATATGCTTTATATGTGCTTGAACGGCCAAAGAACTTAGAACTACATGTAGCTGTAATATCAAACACATATGGAATGTTTTATTCGTGCAACGGGACAGATATGTTCACTTGGGGGGGGGGGGTGTTTAAAAGTCGCAATTGATTGTAAAATGTAACGCATATTTTCATTCGCGCACGGTATGCACTTTTAACAAGACGCGCATGAAACAATGATTTTGATTGGTGTGTTCCGATCAACTGCAACTTGCGATTAATTGCAACTTTTGAATAACACCCCCTTGGTGAAAGATGAAATTTAGTCTATTCAACTTGGTTACCGCTAGTAATTGAATGGATCTTTCATCCTTCACCTCATGAACTGTTCTGTCCATTGTACTCACAGCCATTCATTATGTGTATTTGATCAGATCATTGGAAATACTGGGTCTTATGTAAATTGATGCCTTTTTTTAGAATTCCACCTTGTAGAATGAAATTGTTGTATTGGGCATTACACTTTAGTTAATGATGGCATGTCATTGTTAATCCATTATTTGAAATGGATATCTCATTAATTATTTGAAAATTTGTTCCATCCAGATACCTGTATATTAAAAAAATAATGTTTTTTTTTTAAACATTTTAACACAGGTATTTGGAAGATTGTTTGGGATGAATTGAAAGTTTGAACGCCTGGCCAGTCAATATCAGTGCGTTTATGCACATCTCATAAAGTTCAGACATTAGGCCTCTCAAAATGTTATTCAATTCAAAATTGCGTTACACTTGAGTTATAAATGATAGCAATTTTCTTGCAACACCAATTTATAATTTTCTACACCGTGTAATATGAATGTAATATATGTGCAATTAATTTTGCAGCTGGATTTGATACTTCACAATGAGAAATATATATGTAAAATGAATAAATTCATCTCTGAAAATATTAAAAACTTTAAGTTTTCTTGTGATATTCTATAGTTCCCTCTCAATTTCTTCATCAATTAATCTCCAAAATCTTGCCAAATGAAATCAATATTTACATCTGATATTTACCCAGTATATTTGCCTGTTTGCTCTTGTTTGCATTTCATTTTTATATCATTTATTCTGTTTATTTGTAGTAACCTGTTCATATTTGCATTCATTGATTTATTTAACATCTTTTTTTCATCCAAATCTTTCTGACACATTTGCGGATTTTGCTTACCGTGGCATTATTGTATTTTGTATGTCAAACATTTCCTTGCAGTACTGAATATGTATTTCTATTTTTCCTATGCCTTATATAAATTATCTGCTTTAAGCCCTGGTCACATAGGGCCCCGGAAGCAACACGATTCAACACGACTCTTTGTTCGGAGGCAGTTAACTGAATTAACAAAGAGTCGTGTTGAATCGTGTTGCTTCCGGGGTCCTATGTGACCAGGGCATTAGATTTCACAGCAATTGTTACTTTTGTACTTCATATTCGCACCTTATATATTGCTTCTTTTTTAATATGAAATGTGCATATTTTAAATAAATTGTTTCAGATTTCTATATGGAATAGGCCATATAAATCATCTTAGATTTCACAGCAAGGGTTACCTCTCCACTTCATATTTTTTTTTGCACCTTATATATCATCTCTTTATTATATTTAGTCTCTGCTTTGGCATTATCAAAAGTATTTGTGATTTCTATGTGGGATATGCATTATAATTCATCTTGGATTTCATGGCGAGGAATACACTGTATACACTTCATATTTTGCACCATATCATTTTTTTCTTTATATCAAGTCTGTGCATTTGAAATGTTAGATTTCTATTTTGGATATACCTTATAAACCATGTCCTTTAGATTTCACTGCAATGGTTACTTCTGCTCTCTATATTCTGCATCGTATACATGTATGTTATCTCTATCAAGTGCATATATGCATTTCAAATATCAAAAAGTATTTATGATGTCTAAATGGGATACACCTAATCTTAGATTATACAGCAAGGGTATATTGCACAGTTTATAACCATACATTATTTCTTATTATTATCTATATGAGAGTTTTAAGCCGTACAATATTAAGCCATATTGTACGGCTTCAATTTTACGCTTGCGCAAAGCAGTGACCAGCCTTCTGGTATATGTAAAGATAATAATAATTATATTGGATGGCTTCATTTCATGAAATACCGGGAATATTGCACTCGTTAGGGCCAATATTGCACTCATCTTCGATTCGTGCAATATTGCCCTAACTCGTGCAATATTCCCTGGTATTCCATTTATTGCCATCCAATATTATATAATTATATCAAGTCTGCACAATCTGAAGAGTATATTTGAGTTCTATATGTGTACATGTATATGGGGGACTCAGAGATGCCAATCTTTCAGAATGTATATGAGAATAGAAATAAAAATGAAACTCACAAAAAAGCATCACCAAACATAAACAACCATGAGAAAATATATGGTTCAGCTGTTTAGTGATTCACAATTTAAAGAGGAATTTTCCATATACATTGGTGTGCCATCAGTGATGAAGAAAAATAACGAAAAAAAATCCTGAAAATTTGAGCAAAATTGGATAATCCTTTCAAATATTAAATCGAAAGCAACATGTATGAACTTTCAAAGTTTCCTTTTCTCACTCTCTTGGGCATCCTTGAGTTAACAACTTTGTTATAATGTATGATGTCAGACATTGGAAAACTAATCATCATTCTTTTTTAAATGCTTGCCGAATTCATGTGGCTGTATTATGTTCGAACGAAAAAGAAAAATTATGTCTACTTTAAAAAAAAAAGAGGAAAAAGTGATTTTTTTTTCAATAAAAAGTGAACGAGGAGTTCTCCATGTTGCCATCACAGATTAGTTAAAGGTTGCCAACTCGAGAATGTCCAAATGAAAACTTTGAAAATTAGATTTGTACATCTTATTTATCTTCATTCACTGACAAAACATTAATGTCAGGGTAAGGGAGTTATAATAATAATAATAATAGATGCAATTTATATAGAGCACGTATCCGCTCTGCTGAGTGCTCAAGGCGCTTTGCAATATTATTACCCTGGCTTTAGCCCGGCAGCCATCAGCGCACATGGCATTTCAAGGAATAAATATTCCTGCCAGGTACATGTACCCATTCACCTCACCTGGGTTGAGTGCAGTACAATGTGGATGAATTTCTTGCTGAAGGAAATTGACGCCAGGGGTGGGATTCGAACCTACGACCCTCTAGTTGAAAGGCATCAATCATGACCACTACACCATGGCGCCTCCATTTAATTTCTAGCCTCATGCACATCACATGCATTCATGTACATGTATTTATATGATCATCATTTTACAATATTTCTCTTCTTGTCTTCCAATTTATTCAAACTGCAGAGCCTTCTTGCATAGCACTGCCATCACGTGACTATCTCTTATATACTGCCCCATCGTTTGACAACTCCATTTTCATCCAAGCAGAAAATCACTAAGATGCCTAGAAATCATTGCTTATCTTTTCTCATTATAATGTCATTTGGAGTATTATTAAAAAGGCATTGTTTACATTGTTTATATTTGAAAAATTCTCAACTGCCAGATCCTAGAGGTTATCTGAAAGGTTGATGGTGCATATAAACTAAACTGGGAAAATATTAGGCTTAAAAATGAACGTTTAGTGCTTGAAACAAGCGAAAATCTAAAAACGTCGCCTCCATAGGCTTTGTACAGGATTAAATGCGTCATCCTTACGCTTTAATTCAATGTACATAGATATCTTGATAGTGCATGAATAACTTTCTTTATTTTTGAATCCTCTGTTGATTTTTCATCTGTCTGAATATATTTAGATAGGACAGACAGCTTGGTTTGAGAATTTTTTAAATTGTTCAACTGCAATGTGTGACAGTGTCTTTAAACTATGGTTGTGTTTCCATAAAGCTGTGTGTAGATCTACACACGACTGTACGAAAGAGAGGTGATATTTTCTACGATGCGAGTCAGCATCAGGAGTCATCATTGAGTGCGAGAGAGGATCACCAGTCGATTGTGCAGTCATGCGTAGATCTACGCACAGTTTTATGAAACACAACCCTGCTTGAAAGTTGCAGCAATTGTACACATTTGGGTTTTGCACTATACATGTATATGGTATATTACGGGATTGTATGACCATGTTGTATATCTGTGCGTTTCATGTTTAGATCAGAAAATAGCATAAATTGCCTATGGTGTCTTTCAATCGTCTTTTAACATGAAAGAAAAGAACGACCGGTGACCATGTTGACAAGTTGCATTTTGAGAGTGATGAATTGCTGATTGAAGATTTTTGGTCTATTATATAATGATGATTATAATAATGGACAGCTTTTATATAGCCCTTATCACCTCTTTATGAGAAGACCCTAAGGGCTCTACAATTACACCATTATTACCCTGGCTTTAGCTGTGAAGCTATTAGGTGCATAAGCTTTTTCAAGGAATAAATTCCTACCATTTTAATACCCATTCATCTCACCTGAGTTGAACACAGCACAGTGTGGATGAATTACTTGCTCAAGGAAATTAACGTCATCGGTTGGATTCGAACCTATGACCCTCTGTTTGAAAGGCAAGAGTCAGAACCACTACACCACTGTGCCTCCACATTGATAATAAAGCTAAGATAACTACCCACTCGTAACAACTCCTTAGGAGAAATATTCACATGATTTTCATGTCGCAAATTGCATGTATTCAATATAAACCTGAGAGATCACTGCGTTCTAGTAAAAGATCACAGTTCACTGTACCTAAAACGGCTACCAAATCATATGGTGAGAGATCATTCTCACATGCCACATCTATCTTATGGAATAGCCTCCCAAATTACCTCACAAATATTACACCATATGAAAAATTCAGAAGAAACTTGAAAACTGATCTCTTCAAAAACAACTAATCTACTGATAATCCTAGTTCTTCTGACTTCTTTCTTTCTTTCTCTCTTTCCATGTTTCAAGCGCTTAGGGACTTTCGCATGATTGTGTTATGCGCTATATAAAAGTGTTTCATTATTATTATTATGTATTGACAGACGCTATAGGCAACTATTGTTGAATAGACCACCATGATAAAATATGAATAAATTAAAAAAGCAGAAATCACCAGGCAATTTTCAGATTTAAACACGGAAAGAGCAAAAAGCATGACGGGATCATTTTTAAGTAGTCTTTTTATCGCATTAAAAAAAAATTTGTATGTGTTCTGACGTCATTTGTTGTATTATGGAATACATTCATGTATTTGTTGAAGAAATGCAAGCAAACAGGGCAGGGTATGAGAACAGACTGAGGCCAACCTTCCCAGAATATGCCCGATAGAAATTCAAATGTGAATATTTTCTCAGGAGAGAAAGTACACAGGTATTGTTTCAGCTGTTTGGTAATTCGCATTTTATTATCGTTCCTCATGCATATTTTGGAATGGTTGGTATCTGTGTGTGTGCTGCTGAATAGACTGGGAGGTGTTTCACCAAGATAAGAAGGACTTTACGCACGACTTTACGTTCGACTGGTACCCCTTCTTGCGCAAGAAGGGATACCAGTCAAACGTAAAGTCGTGCGTAAAGTCTTTCTTATCTTGGTGAAACACCTCCCCTGTTTCCTAATAGATGCAAATATTATGCGTTTTCGATACACAATGGTTTTTCTTGCATGAGACTTGGTCAACATCACAACAAGCAATGTATGATAACTGGATTCCAAGTATTGTCATTCAATAGGCGGGCTTACTAATAGATGAAAATTGTATACATACCTCTAACGCAAAGGTTGTTCTTGACAACCCGAAAGCTTGCCCGAGGCTTGCCCGACATAGCAACAAGTAATGTATGATAACCGGATTTCCCAATATTGTCATTCGATTGTTACTGACCAGTTTAGGGAATACCATATAACTGCGGTCGTTGGCAAGAAACATGCATAAATTTGAATATATTAGTGAACCCGCCTACTACATGCCTATCCATTCCGTACCTTGGGCAATATACACTGCTAAAATCAATGGGGTGGAACTAAAATTTTTCCATAAAACTTTTCCATGTGTGTAGGGCTTCGGAAATTATGGATGAATTAGATTTTGTACAAATGTCTCCTGCACATTGGGTAATATACCCTGCTAAATCCATGGGGGATGCATGGAACTAAAATTTTACCATAAAAATTTTGCATGTGTGTGTAGGGCTATGGAAATTATGGCTGTTTTAGATTTGTACATTTGTATCAATTTTTTTACTTTTCTA
The DNA here is from genome assembly GCA_036244855.1 of Temnopleurus reevesii. NCBI lineage: Eukaryota > Metazoa > Echinodermata > Echinoidea > Temnopleuroida > Temnopleuridae > Temnopleurus > Temnopleurus reevesii. The sequence continues at coordinate 43,593 of BQKZ01002460.1, forward strand.
CCCTTTTTTATTTTTTCCAACATCATGAGAATTTTCTAGCAAAGGCTCTAATCTACTTTTTCTTGATATGCTATATTCTAGATACATCAATATTATGCAAATACTCTTCATTGCATCTTCAAATCGTGTTTGAAATTTATAAAAATCACTATTGCTGTGCAATGATATCGTTATTTTTTAAAAGTAAGGAGCAGATGTAAAGTTGTCCGTCATGGCCCAAATACCCCCATGCAGACCCCCTAACCATTTGGAGTGATAAATATGATTTTTCATCATTCTGAAGTCATTTTCTCATTGCATATTATGATTTTTCATGATAATTGTACTACATCTTCCTATGGGAATCATTACTCTTCCCTCTTTTTTAGTCAAAAAGGTTGGGAGGTTTGCCCATGTTATACACATGTACAACTAGATACAGTGTACCGGTAGGTTTACATAATGAAACCATTTGCCTTACCAGCTATAAGTTGAAATTGTGTTAAAATTGACAGAAAGTTATTAGTACTAGACATAAGGGCTGCACATNATGAAAGAAAAGAACGACCGGTGACCATGTTGACAAGTTGCATTTTGAGAGTGATGAATTGCTGATTGAAGATTTTTGGTCTATTATATAATGATTATAATAATGGACCGCTTTTATATAGCCCTTATCACCTCTTCATCTCACCTGGGTTGAGTGCAGTACAGTGTGGATGAATTACTTGCTGAAGGAAATTATCGCCATTGGTTGGGGTTCAAATCTATGACCCTCTGGTTGAAAGGCAAGAGTCAGAACCACTACACCACCGCGCCTCCACATAGACAATAAACCTCAGATAACTGCCTATTTGTGACAACTCTTTAATAGGAGAATTTTACCTCTGATTTTCATAATCGAAACAATATATTGACAGACATAATAGGCAATTATTGCAAACATGTATGCAAACTGGATTCCAAATATTGTCGTTGAATTGTTATTGAGCAGTTTTGGGAAGACCACGTAACTATGGTCATTGGCATGAAACATGCATAAAATAGAATCTATATACTTAATCGGCCTATTAAATACCTATATGCTTTTTGCACCTTGGGCAATATACACTGCTAAAATTTTACCATTAAAATTTTGCATGTGTGTGAAGGGCTTCGGAAATTGTGGATGTATTAGATTTTGTACATTTGTATCAATTTGTTTACATTTTTACCCTTTTTTATTTTCTCTAATTTCATGAGAATTTTCTAGCAAAGGCTCTAATCTATTTTTTCTTGATATGCTATATTCTAGATACGTCAGTATTATGCAAATACTCTTGATAATATCTTCAAATCGTGTTTGAAATTAATAAAAATGCAATTGCTGTGCAATGATATTGTAATTTTTAACAATAAGGAGCAGATAAAAAATTATCCTTCATAGACCAAATAGGCACATAGTACACACATGTACAACTAGGTACGTATACATAAAGAAACCATTCGGCTTACCTACTACGGTATTAGTTGAAATTGTGAGAAAATCAACATAAAGTTATTAGTACTAGACATAAGGGCTGCACACTATTATGACATATGGAAATACCACAAAAGGGGTTAATGAATACAATATTATGAAAATTCCACAATATACAAATGCTAATGAATATTTGATTTCATGCCTTTTGTTGTTATTGGATCAAGCAAATATCGTCAATATTTCTTTATTACCCTGTTTTAGAAATCTATGCTAATAAACTGTCATAAATCATCGAGAAAGAAATTGTTATCAGAAGCATGAAGTAAAAGATGAATTCATATAATCCCATCTTCTACAATACGAATAAAATCATGATAGCATTACACATGTATGTTTATGAGGACATTTAATGGGAATTTTTGCAGATTCCATCCAGCACGCACCATTATGAACGGCTTGGGACTTGATCATGAACCATCACCATCTGAAAAGGAGATTAAAATCAGCTGCTGCTCACAAGTAAATGGTCTCCAAAGAGAGACAAGTTTTCCATTAATGTCTGAAAGTTATAAGTGAAATTGTTACAAATCCTACAATGAATTGGCAACACATGGAGATTGTAAAAATTCTCAGCTTTCACACAAAGTCGCATCTTTTGATGTGCTAAAACGGTTTTGGCAAGAAAAATTCATTCATTTCGTTCATACACTTATTTTATTTATTCACGGTACTGACATTCAATTTGATATCACATTTAATTGGAATGCTCTAGAAAGAGAATTGAAAATTTAGTGTTGCCAATTTATGGGTTAACTCTCTATCCCGATGCACCATGTGTAGATAAATATCTGCAGGGAGCTCTGGCGAGTAGAGTATGATTGTTTCGAGGGATCCGTTTTTTTTAGATAGTAGTAAATGGTTATTTTATCCTTTCATATCTTTAGATATTTTTAGCTGCAAATATTTTGAAGAGGATTACACACATTTGGGCATATTCTTAAGATTATTTTGTCATGGTTGAATATCGCTTTTCATAGTAAAGTTATTGAAATGCATAATTTGAGTCATTTTTGTCACACTTGCAACTGAGATTGGCTTTAGAATATTCATACTGTAGTAAGAAATTTGTAAAAGCTTTTTACCCAAAATTTTAGAACATTCACTATTGCTGCGTTTTCTCTGAAATGTACAATGTTGATAAGGAAAAATGTGACAAGAATTATATATATCTTGTTGAAAATGCAGATATTTATATTTTCTGATTGAGCAATAGATGTTTTGATACCTTATTCGGGACCAACGTCCTTTTGAGATGTGATTTTACAGGAAGATTAATGCGGGTGACTTTTTGTTATCAAATATAGTTTTAATTTTGATCTCTGAGATTATTTTTCAATGATTTAGGTAGAAGATGTATTCATATGCTAATGGAAATGATGGTGTAATGTAATGCTTTCAAGTAGGACATTTGTATATATTTTTGAATCATCTCAGTTGTACATGTAATTAGCATTGTGGTGCTTTTGAGACTTTGTTATCATGGTAAATTCATGGAAAATATCAGGGAATTTCCTTTCCTTGAAATGTCAAGTGCTCCCAGTGCATTGGTACATCCACTACCCCCATTTGAAAGAAAATATTTTCATGCGTTATAATATTAATGTACTATAAAAGTTTTTGGCGCCAAATCCGCCTTTTCACCAAAAAAAATGCTCATGGCGCAACTATGAAAAATATGTGAAGAAGTAGGGTAAATTACACACGGACATAGCAGAGCAGAGAGGAGTGCTAGAGAAATAACGAGTGGACGTAATAAACATTAACCATATGCATTAGTATGATTATTGCAATTATATTTGAAGTGTGGTTATAAGAGTTTGGATCATGGGTAAACTAATGTAAGAAATTGTAGAGAATTATAAATCATGTGTCATAGGGAAATAGTGGTAAATCATGTGTTATACAGGAATGATTGTTAATTCATGGAAATTTTAATATCTCAACTCACACAGAAAGTGCCCTCCCTATTCATTGTGCAATGCCTGTTTGACATACTTCAGTGGAATAAGAGTAAGGGGTTTTTCTATTGTGTGTATCTAGCTATTGCTGGCTATTGTGAATGCCTGAATGATGTTGTTCACTTCGTCCAAAACCCTTTATCCTTCTGCTCAAGGCGTTAATCTGTGATGAGTGTCATTAGAAATCTTGATTTTTTTTGTCACTTACATGCAGATTTTGAGGTAGGAAGCATTACATTTCCCTCAAATTTTTCTCAATATTCATCAAGACTTAGGGGGTGTTGCTCAAAAGTTGCAACTGATCACAAGTTGCAGTTGATCGGAACGCGCCAATCAAAATCACTGTTTCATGCGCGTCTTCTTAAATGTGCATACCGTGCGCGAATGAAAATGCGCGTTACAATGTGCAAAATTGCAGTTGATTTGCAGTTGATTTTGAACAACACCCCCTAAGTCACTGGCTTAAGAATGAACTGTGACTTATCACATCACAGATGTTGTCACAGATCAATGAGCTTGTACATGTACATGTATACTGTGTGACGTACACGAAATATTTTGTCACGTAACATCACGCAACATTCCTGACTATGTTTCTGTGACCTGATGGCCAGCCATATGAGTCACGGCTCATTTTGAAAGTAATTCATCACACTTTTAGTGATTCGTGACTCTCTATGAATTTTTAGAAAATTATGAAGAAAATACAAAATGGTTCCTACCGCAAAATGAGATTACACTTCATGTACTCTACGGTCAAGTTTTTGGTCACACACATCACAGATAATGGCCTATCAAGTGACTTCATAGCTACATTGTGATATATGTAGTACAGGTAACTCTGCCTAAGTCGAATCTGTTGGGACCACAAAAATTTGTTCGACTTATGAGAATTTCGACTTAGAGGAGGCCAATAACACTGGTTTTGTATGATTTGTTCCAGAAAATCACATCGACTTAGGCAATTATTCGACTTAGACATGTTCGACTTAGGCAGAGTTGACTGTATTATCAAATGTTTATCAAATCATCAGAGGCTTTATGAATCACATTCAAATAAATAAGTGAAATAATCCTAGCAATAATCATAATAGTTAGGTTCAAACTGGAAGCCAAAACCTTGCGGTTTCAGAAACCATGACAGTCCTATGGAAGCTTATATGTGCAGCACGAGGGCAAGTTTTTACAAGTCGCCTTCCCGATTTAAACGAGCCGCAAAGGTGAGTTTGAAAAAGACGTCTTCTCGATTTTAACAAGGCGAGTTTGCATGAGTCACCTTCTCACCTTCTTGTCCGAGACATGATGCCAAGGCAAGTTATAGGAACTTGCCCAATTGCATTCTCGTCGTTCCGACCAAACGCGGCGCCTTGGCAAGTTAAGCAACTTGCCTTTATGCTGTACGCATAAGCTTCTATAGGACAATCATAGTTATCTGAAACCTTTTGGTGCGAATGGTGCGGAGGGGTAGTATGAGGGATGATGATGTGTACCACAGCCAATCTACCTGTTTTTTTTAACTCTTCCCAAACGAATGAACAAACACACACTGGAGAATATTGATGTGATTTAAAATGATCTCGGTCTATAATATTCAAAGATATTCAACAACAATCAATCACACGATAAATTATCATAACCAGCAAAAATCATCAACAATAATCAGCAATGGAAATATGGAGTAAAATACAAGCAAGTATGACGTATGAATAGCAAGTCATAAATCGGAACGTTTCTTTGCAAACTCTTGTTTATGAAAAAGGTTTGCAAAATATCTACTTTCAAGTCTAAGCACAAATAAGAAAGTAGCGATCGTTAAATAAATAATGTAATGAAAGAACAACAATGACGAGACAATAGCAGTTTAACATATCATTCTTTCGTAAGAAATACATCAATAGACTTTCAGTTCTTCGCGGTCGATAAACGTCCAATTGTTCAAGATACAAAGTTATAAAGTGGCGTTGAAAGTGTTGAATCTTGTTGAAGGATAAATAAACGTTTCCGTCGATTCAACGATGCGGAATTTAATGTTCGAGGTCGGTGCAATAAACAATCCTGTCGATGGTTAAATATGTCGGCTGATAAAACACATTGGTGAAGTTCGGATTACGAAGAAAAAGTCAATGAAGTTGGCTTCGATGATCGACGACGGCAATGTCAATGAAACCGACTGTCATACGTTGACCGCGTTGACAGCGTTAAAAGTTTCGTTGAATTAGACGCGAGAGCGAACGATGAAAATACACGAAGCCAGAGTTCTGGGCGGCGAGGAGTTGAATGTTCCCTCGCACGATTTGATTTGTCGAAGGCTACAAGCAAAGTCAATGTTGACGATGTTGACAATGTTGACAATATTGACGATACGGGAACGGGCGGTGCACATTCACTACGCCAGAGTTCTCGGCGATGACAAGTCCAATGTTTCGATGTGTCGGGAAGGAACGAACTTTGTCATGTCGTTTGCGTTGAGGCTGGGCGAAGAAAAATCAGTCAGTAGCTATTATCGAAAACGTAGCTAGAAACGGATGACTAAGATTCGAAACGCCAGAGATTCGGGGAGAAAAGTTTTGTGTTCCGTATAAATTGTCGAATACGGAAAGATGCAAAATCAGTCAATACAAATGCTCCCATTTCGAAAAGAAATATCAATCTCGACTCGTGTCTAAGGATCGCGTCTCTTCTCGCTCCGCGAATACCAAAAAACAGCGTAGACGTAAAATCAAGCATGTTCCGTGATGGAAAATTTTACGCTGTAGGGAAAGTTTCTGATTGGTCGAAGTTTGCTCGACACAATCGTCGACCGTGATTGGTTAAAATACGATACAGAATAAGTACATGGTTATGCATAAAAAAATAGGCAAGTTAAATCACTACAACCTTGATGTTATGGCTCGAAGTGTAAACCATAACAATGAAGCAAGCTCCACAGAGCTAACACACAATTCAATAGCTTTTCAATGCACTTGTCGCTATGTCAGGGGTTCTCTGTGCCCCCAAACTGTATAGCGTTTGTATATTATTTGTAATATCACGGTTATTATGTTGTACTGTAAAGTTTTTTTGATGGCCTCTGCCACTGAGAGGTGGTGCTTTTTTTTAATGAAGGAAAAATTTGAAAAATATGATCCTCTATTTCACGTTGAGTCTTTTTCCAGAACCATGTATCAAATCAAGATATGATGTAGCTTAATGTGTAAGCTATGAATTAATCAGAGTCATCATATTGTAGGATTTTTCAGTGATGTAAATGTGCAACACTCAGGACGAAACGGGATATTTTGATTCCTTGAGATATAGTGTTGGAGAGGACAAGGATGATAGAAATAGGATATTTTGTGTTAAAATAGCATTCTTGTGGTAAAAAATAGGATTTTTAGATATTTGAGATTGGCAGCTCTGTTTGTTGATGAACCAATCGAGTGTGTTGCATGAATATGGAAATGTCTCATCAAAATAAATGATTGATAGCATTCTTCCATTCCATTCTAGCCACTTATTATTAATTATTTCTTACTGTTTAAGACAAAGGAATGGGACAAAGTAAACAACTTCATTCAAGCCTTCACAATCAGTTCATGATCGCAAAAGAAAATAGCTTCCATGGTTACTCACGAAACAGAGGCAGTATCTGTTTGACATTTCTGCACAAAAGAAGAGGGAATTAAATTTCTTTTGTGTGCATCTTGCTATTGTGAATGCTCAAATAGAACTTTTTTTTTTTTTTACTTTTTCCGAATTCTTTGTTCCTTCTGCTCAGTGCTTGGCACCCTTGGGGAAAAAATAATTGACAAACAGATATTTGTGAACATACTATAGGTGTACCGCCTTTTCTTAAAACCACCGCACACCAGGCAACTTTTAGTTTTACGACCTTAAG
>BQKZ01002461.1:14701-62240 GCA_036244855.1 Temnopleurus reevesii
TCGTAAAACGATCGCAGTGCTCGTATCTCGCTCTTGTAAACTCGGAACGAACTCGCGTACACTCAAATGTGGCGAGTTATTACGAGTTATTACGAGTTTATCCCGAGCTTTTTACGAGTATTGCGAGTATAAAGCGAGTTTGGGTGAGTTCACCACGAGTTACGGCGAGTTAGTAAAATTTTTGAACATGTTCAAAAATTTTGAAACCGCTCACGACTTCAAGTAGAGTTGTCCCGAGCTTAAATGAGCTCAGCCGATTTATGCCGAGTTGTCGCGAGTTACCCCGAGTTACATGGCGAGCTTTACGCGAGTTATCGCGAGTACCTCAGTTTGGCGACTCGCCATTACTCGCCATAACTCGCCGTGTTAACTCGCCAAAGTGGAAACCTTGCTTTAGGTGACCGGTTGATTTTATGACGGGGTGGGAGGGTGAAAGAAAATTAAAAAAAGGTAATGTCAATAGAAATATGCCAGGGTGACGAAACGTTTATCCGGATTTTTAAAACCGATATTAAAGATAACAGTTGGGAAGTGTAATATGGGACAGATTTGCAAGATTTCTCTGAAATAGGGGGTAATTTAAATATTGGTCTTCTTTATTTCTCTATTATATATTCAAGATGCTTATTTTCAGATTTGATTTAATCAGAGTAGACCATAGCGTATATGGCTATTTAGTGAGTCTCTCCGTTTCCACAAATATAGATTGTCATTGTTTTCGTTTATTCTCAAAACTGAGATTTTCCGCTTACAAATAATTTTCAAGAAATCTATGTTGCATGATGCTCGAATAATGTGTATTTTCTTTAATAATGTGTATTGCATTTATTTTCCGTTTGTTATACTGTTTTGATTTGTATTCTCCTGGAAATGAAATTACTAGAAAGATAAATGTATAAAAATGTATAAATAAATTTAGAAATTATACATTTCTACATAAATGTAAAAATGTATAATTATCATGTTTGTTTAGTATAATGTCTAACTCTCTGTTGGACTGTTGCAGCTTTTTTTTTTTCTTCTCTCTAAATACTCCCTCTCTGTTGCTCCTATTCTATATGTATTATGTATAATTGTATTTCTTTTCTTTTTTTGTAGTTGTCGGCGCATCCATCATGAGCTCTGCTTCCTGGATCTGCGCCCTTTTCCTTCCATTTGTTTACTCAATTATCAATTTATGTACTAATTACTCTACGATTTTATTAGAAATGTAAATTGTTTGTCTGCACATCATTGATTCATTTTTGTTGTTGAAGGGAAAAAATGTTATTTTGAATTGCATTGAATTAAATGTAATATTTTTAGTGATTATGTATGTTATCGTCCACAGGTGATACGTTTGTCCGATGTGAACAAAGTAATAATGCGGATGATTGTAACGAGAATAACAAAATAGCAGCTGTTTCTTGTAAAGGTAAGTCTAATTCCCCAGTTACATAGACGCCCGGAAGCAACACGATCCAAACACGAATCTTTGTTAATTCACAGTTAATTCTCTCAGAACAAAGAGTCGTGTTGAATCGTGTTGCTTCCCGGACCCCAAAAGCAACACGATTCACCCCGACTCTTTGTTAATTCACAGTTAAGTGCCTCAGAACAACGAGTCGGGGTGAATCGTGTTGCTGCTGCCGTTCCGGGGCCCTATGTGACCGGGGCTTAAGTCGAATGCCCCAGTCACATAGAAGCCCGGAAACAGCTGTACACGATTCAATACGACTCTTTAACTAGTTTACACTTAGCTGCCTCCGAACAAAGAGTCGTGTTGAGTCGTGTTTTTAAACATCCAATTCAATGCCATGCTTTGTATCGTGCTGCTAGGTTGGGATTATCTATAATCCTTACAATCCACAGGCAACGTCTCTGGTGTTTTCTATAATGTCGAATCGACAGTAGATAACATTAAGAAACGCAAATGTCGCTATGCAGTTTTCATCGTAAACAGTCTATGTGCGTCGATTGTACTCACATCCGGCTACAGGAATTCGTGCATGTGTGTTCATTTTTGCCAGGTTTTAGATCGAAAATCACGTTTGTTTAACAATTTATCTTTAATATTCCCTAGTATTAATCATTGGAAGTTTCGATAATTTAGCACTATGATGAAAAAGTTGCAATGATAAACACACCTGCCACAATTTCCCAAACCGGAAGTCACTTCCCCAACTCCAACAGACCGATATCGACGTTATCTGGTTATCGGTGATGAGAATTGTTATTACTTCTCTACTTGTTTGTTCTTACTTGTTTTTTTGTTTGTTTTTTTTTTTTTTTTTGTAAAGGCGACCCAACTCTGCTTTTAGGCCTTTCGCCTCCTTTATGTTTTTTGATACTATTTTATCTTGTATTGACTTATTTATGTTTATTTTGTTTTTCAAAGAATGAAATAAATGTTCTGTTCAATTCAATTATTAAATTCTTCTACTACCTCGTCCTATTTCTCTTTCAATCCAAGAACCGGGTTACCTGGGATGTTATATAGACGAGTTTGCCTTCCGTGAATCCAATCGAGACAGAGTATTTTCGAAAAAGATAAATGACACCGAATCGACTAGTCTCTGCATCGATGCTTGTGGACAAGGTGGATTCGTCTATGCTGGTATAGAATTTGGACAGCAGTGTTTTTGTGGAAAAGAAGATGAAGACTACACGCGACATGGAAGAGTATCGGATTCAGAATGTAACACCGTTTGCAGGGGAGATCCCCTTGAGACATGCGGAAGTTCAGATATAATTGAAATATATCATACGACAGGTCAGTTTTCTTCTTTTAACCATTCTTTATATTCGGCTCTCGATGGTCTAGTGGTAAGACACGTGTCTAGTCATCAAGAGACCGTGGGCTCGATTCCTACCCGAGAATGCCTGTGATTTTTTTCACAGCTTCTCGGTAAATCACTGTCAATCAGTCTTTATCCATGTTATTGGGATAAGTCAAGTATTATTTCAATTATTCATATACCAAGCACAAAATTCATTAAATTGGCATTCTTTATATGTTTTAAGAAAGGTCAAAGACATGCACCATGTAATAGTCGGGAAAGTTTTCATTTTTTTTTAAATATAATCATCCAAGGTGTTGTGTGTCAAAATGCTCTGATGTAAATAATTTAAAAAAATATGTCAGCAAAAAATGATAAGAAATGCAATAAAAAGTATTAGCAATCTGGGTCCAGTTCGTGGTCTTATATAGCTATCCTTTTCAACACATCTTAACCCCTTGTGCCATTCTCTTAACACAGACGTCTCAACGTTAAGGTCTGTATTAAAAAGCGGTACAAAAAATTAAGACGTCTTAACGAGAAAATGGTAAACACGATATAATCTGCTTGAAGGTTTCACTCGTGGAAGAATGATGAGAATAATGCTTCACGGTACAAAGAGTTATCTTTCTTGGAAATATGAAAAGTCCTGAAAAGGACCTACCCACTCTCGACGTTTCGATGAGCATGTTCTCATCGTTTTCAAGAGAAAACCTCATCTTTGGAATAATCTTCCATCCTACATTCAGAACTCTTCAACAGTCGCATCATTTAAATCTCAACCAAAACTGATCTTATCAAACAATAGTAGAACTTTGATCAAACATTCCTTTCCACTAAACCCAAGTGTAGCTCCAATTATATTACATATTATATACTTATGTTTACTCTATTACTTATGTTTGTGGTTAGATATTATTTTCCAGAGTTTCGAATTTATGAATTTACATATGTTCATTTATACTTGCTTATAATGTTGTACATCGCCTAGTAGCAGTGCATTAGGCGTTATTATAGAAATAATACAATTACTATACACATATTAGGTCACAACAGCATTTCCTGAAACGGATGTTACTCCGACGAATATAATCAAGGAAAATTAGTAGAAGCTATTTGAAAAATGGTTTTGTTTTCACTTTTCAGTAAGGCCCCGGTCACAAAATGGTCCGGAGGCAACACGATTCTGCACGACTCTTTGTTAATTCACAGTTAAGTGCCTCCGAACAAATAGTCGTGTTAAATCGTGTTGTTTTTTGGGGCCCCATGTGACCGGAGCTTTAACATTTTTGTTATTATTTTCACAATGATTAGCACGCACTTCCACTGTCCTCACGACCGCCTCTGTCCAGACCACAAAGGAAAGAATGGAAGCGGTCAGTACACCAAGTACTGAGGAGAAAAATGGTAAATCACTTCACGCTTTAAATTTTGTCATCACTTGTAATGTTTAGTTTCATCTTTTGAATTTTTGTTCTCATTAATCTTCACTTTCAAGAAGTCTCGCTGTCAAAGATTCATCTGTAAGGCCCCGGTCACATGGAGGCTCGGAAGCAACACGATTCAGCACGATTCTTTGTTAATTTACAGTTAACTGCCTCAGAACAAAGGGTCGTGTTGAATCGTGTTGCTTTCGGGGCCTTGTGTGACCAGGGCTTAAATGAACTAAACCCTATAGTCCTCTTAATTGGCCTTTCTGTGAATACTTGCTCTCTCTTTTCATATGGCCCTTTACTTTCATGAAACTTTTTTTTTGTAATGTTGTGAAGGCTTATATTAAATGAACCTATAACACGATATAAGCCATTACCGTAAATTAAAGAGGGGCGTGGGACAAGAGATCCGTACGCCGTGTATTGCACTATGCGGACACAACAATCACAAGCTGGTTCCGATTTGAATATCATTACAAAGCAGAATTGAATTGGCGTTCGACTTAATTTTACGGAAATAGATTATATCTTATTCTTTGCTCTCCGGAACAAGCACTCTTCTGAATATTTGCTCGGAATACCCTTCACTCTAAAGATCTTTTGCTCACCTGGATGTTTGCTTTCGAAGGCTTGTTTTGCTCCCAGTAACCCGGCGTACCGATCTATTATCTATGACCCACTTTATTTTACGGAAATAGTTTATATCATGTGTTTCAACAGAATCCCTACTGTCAAGAACATCTCATTTGAATATAATCCTCTCAAGAATCTTTGATTTTAAGACCATTAGCTCTGCTGAACCCTTCCCTCTAAAGAGCATTTGCTCTCTTAAATCTGTGATATCAGGAATATGGGGACTGTACGTGTCAAAAAGCAATGTAAAATGTCAGGTTTACAACGCTAAGGCCCCGGTCATGCACATAGGACCCCGGAAGCAACATGATTCAACACGACTCTTTGCTAATTCACAGTTAACTACCTCCGAACAAAGAGTCGTGTTGAATCGTGTTGCTTCCGGGGCCATATGATGCTGGGGCCTAATCTAGTGACCTACTACGGTTTGTGATTTCTGTAATCACTATACAGCAATAATTTCATTCAGACAAGTCATTTTATCATATTATTGCTTCGCTATCATTAGGACATAGTTCTACGGCATCCACGAGCGTTCTGGGCTTGATTACCAAACAAGGAACCGACACGGATACGATCTTTGGATCCCAGTTTCCCAGCGAGGAAGAAGGTAGTGTTAACACATGTTTTTAAAACTCATACTTCTGTAGAGGAAAATTTTATCTATGAAAAGGTATCTGAGGTCAGAAAGTATAATTCTAAAAAAAAAAAAAAATTATCTGACATGATATGGATTAAGCTCCGGTCACATAGAGGCCCGGAAGCAACACGATTCAACAAGACTCTTTGTTAATTCACAGTTAACTGCCTCAGAGCCAAGAGTCGTGCTGAATCGTATTGCTTCTGGGGCCCTTTGTGACCGGGGCTTTACTAGTTGAGGAGTTAGAAGCAATTAAAAGGGAACTAACCCCTGGAAATATCATCTTCCAATTGAAGGAAAAAAAATCAAAAAACAAACTGTAAACATCTGAGCAAAATCGTACAATCCGTGATCAAAAGTGATGAATTTTCAAATTCACAGAGATTTGACGATCACTGTCGATCATGAGGATCCGTGCAATTGGCAACATTGACGAAACCTGTGCGGTCATGTCAGACATCTCCTAATTCACTCTGTAAGAAAAATCACATTTTCTTCCAAGCCAGATGGCCAGAGGTCGTGAACTGCTCTATACAAGAACTCACTATTATTATTATTATCACATGAATTGAAATCAAGACTCACTTTTTTGTTGCGACACTTTCAAGAAATACGTGCATATACGGTTGTTCATATCAGAGAGCAAGATGGGTAGTTTTCTAGTACGGAAGTGATTTCACGCAGTGTAAACGATGCGCACATCGGGTGTGTACTACTAGAAGATATCCCGGCATGCTCCCTGATGTGAACAACCGTAAAGGAACGTATTACCAACATGTGAATAAATAGAATTGATCTACAATTATAAAGATATTAAGCAGGGGAAAATGTCGTGTTATCTAAAAGTCCTAATTCATTCCACGTCGTCCCGCAGATTATTCGGTCATCACATACGTCATCGTTGGTGTCGTGTTTGGGGTCGTCATCCTCATTCTCCTTGTCGTTGTCGGGAAGATGGCAACGCAGAGAAGACGAAAAAGGTATGGATAATAATACACAAAATAATAATAGGCCTACACAACATTTGTAAAGCGCTTAATTCTGAAGAGATTCAAAGCGCTTTACATCATGATGCATTCCTTCCTAAAAATTAGAATGAGACGTATCAAAACATATCAAAACGAGCAGCAGAACGAAATGCAAAAAGTGAACGAAGATCTGGTAAAAATAAATTTATTGACTGATAAAAAGGTTTTCAATCTTGATTTAAATGTTTCAATGGTAGGAGAATCATGAATAAAATGTGGCAACTGATGCCAGAGTTGAGGGGCAATGGGCAATACTACATGGGCGGTAACGGAATTACATACCATTTTGTGCTAGATTTTGTCTGTTATTTTAGCTCAGTGACAGTCTATTGGAGACTGTTCAAACTCCTAAAATGTACAACTTAGTGTACGCTACCACTATGGGACGGAAGAAATACTTACCCTGTCCACACGGAAGGCTCCTTTTGTCGGTTATTAAAAAATACATTAAATGATTTGCCCTTTTTAGTCATTAAACAGTCAATAACATCTTTTTAAAAAAAAATTATATAGCTCCCTGGAATCACAGTATACGCTGATCAGACGTTCGGCTTGTGTTCAAGGAGCGTACGCTGAACGTCGGTCCACCGTATGACCATTTCGTCTCGTTCAAGTACAATTCTGGATACACGCTCGGTATATGTAGTTGGTTATTTACACGAATGTGTTAAAGTACGGTTGACTGATTACGCGGTAATACATTTATAACGGAACAGTAACACTTGAAATACAATACCGGTACTTGGAATCCAGTTTGCATACATTACTTAATGCTCTGCCGGGCAAGCCTAGGACAAGCTTTTAGGTGCTTAAGAACAACCTTTGCGTAAAGAGGACGCAAGAAGTTTGCATCTATTAGTGAGCCTGCTTTTTAAAACGTTCAGCGGGTTATTTAGAAAATACACTCGATAAACCATTATCTATAATGTAAAAGTATATTACTGCAATTTCCTAACTTTATCGTACGTCTATGCACAGCTTATTTGACATTTGTCAACAATTCCCTGATTTCGATGCTTCATGAAAATAGGACATTGAAATTTCCCACGGATTACTTTTGCGGAAATACTTTTTTTTCAGCATTTGTATCAATTATAGAAAAACAGGATCAGGAAGTTCAAGAGGATGTTTTATTTTTTTATGATTCTGAGATAAGGTATGACAATGCTTTTAAGGTCACCAAATGAAATTTAATCGAGGCTTTCACTTTCCATCGTTTTTATTGTGCATAGTTTTTTTTTAATAAAATCGAGCCAGAAATGGCTTTATTATAGATCGCAAGACAAAATTGACGCCGTACATCGCTTTCCTCAGCATATCACCTCACATGCAAAATGAATGCGAATTCACACTCCACACACAATTCCACCGGAAGCATTCACGTTGTACCGTGTCCGCTGGCGGACCATTCATCTAGCGCTCAATAGGAATAACTGTTGATTGGCATTTTCAAACTTAAACAAGACAAGATTGTACGAAAATATTTTCCTAGTTTCCTACACAGCTATATGTACGCATCATTTCAAGCAATGTTTTAAATTCATATATCAGCACCTTGCACATCAATTTCCGCATCCTGACCAATAATCTATAGCTTTCAGTTCGCAGTTTGGCTTTGTCAGCACATGGTACCTCGCTGGTAAGTGTGCGGCTGCACATTTACAATTTATCATTTCTCAGGTGTATCTTTATAGAAATGTATATTACTAAAATGAACTTATGAAATTCATATCATTACTGGGAGGTGTTTCACCAAGATAAGAAAGACTCTACGCACGACTTTACGTTCGACTGGTATCCCTTCTTGTGCGTAATAATTCATAATAGTGCGCGCATTCAGTGCAAGAATTGATACCAGTCGAACGTAAATTTGTGCGTAACTTTAAGAACGACTTGGTGAAACACCTCCCAGTTCTTGCCAAATGTATCATGGGCACACCGTGAGGGGCCTGGGCGGCTTGCTCGGCTCAGACAGCAGAAGCAGTCATTTTCTAAACATTGTATTTGAGATCATTATCCTCTACTTTGGCTCCCCATAGATATAATGTCTTAATTAGTGTTCGCGTTGTAAGGCGAAAGCCTAATAGCAACAACAGCCGACGAGGGAATAAATATGTAATCTCGAAAATAGTCTTTGAATCACCGTGTGCAGAAGAAGCCAAGGCTTTTGGACAAAGTAAACAACTTCATGCAAACATTCACAAATATATTGCTAGATATACACAAAAGATCATTTGCTCTTGTTATGCTGAAATAACAAGAAATATGTCTAAAGGGCGTCGTACAATGAATATTCGATGAGGAACACGATATAAAGTATTTTCGAAAAGTTAAGTCGAACGCAATTACAATGCTCCTTTGTAATGATATTGATATCGGTACCGGCTTGTCATTGTTGCGCCCGCACAGTTGAATACACGGTTTACGGACCTATTGTCTGCGCTCTAGTTAACTTTTCGGAAATAGTTTATATCATGCTGGGGGTACTCTCTTCTGTGTATCGAGCTTTTGTGAAAGAAGTTGTTTATTTTGTCCAAAATAATTTGTCTCGTCTGCTAACAGTGAATATGCCACATGATTGTAGATTTGTTTAAACCAAAATTCATATTGACTTCCGAACCTATATAGAGCACACAAAGTTATTCATTGCCCTTAATGGTAAACGAGACTCTTATTGCCAATAATCAGATAATTAGCAATACTCAGATAATCACCACATTCAGTTTCGCTGAAATCAATTAATGCTTTCATTAATTAATTCTTTAACAACGACACAAATGTAAAGGCCGACTCGAACCTTTGCGTTTATAGCATGCGTCGGCCCAGCGTTATTCGGAAATTAAAACGCTTCCTTGACGCACAAAGAAGCAGGTCATACGGTGGACTGACTTTCGGTGTACGCTCCTTGTGCGTAATTCAGTCGTTCATCCACCGTCTGATCAGCGTATACTGTGCGCTATCATCATGATCATGAATGCCTAAATGGAGTTTTTTTTTTTAATTTCAAAATCCTTTGTCCCGTCTGTACACAGTGGATATGCCACATGGTTATAGATTTTCTTTTAACTAAAATTTATACTGACTTCCAAACCTGGAGCACTCAAATAAAGGAAAGTGATACGCCTGAACAGGAAGGAAGTGATTCTCTAATTATAGCAATAATAATTAAAATCAAAAAGTGGTGAATTTATTCACGGTCCATGTACTCAAAAATTCACAGCTGACACATTTTGGCTAACGCTAATATCAACTTCGAAACCTGGAGCAAACACAGAAAGAAAAGTAATACGCTTCAACAGGAAGGAAAGAATACTCTAATTGCAATAATATAAAAACGGATATTCATTAGGGCGCAGCTACAAAATAGCGTATCCAGCGTAAAGTGAATTATTTTATTCACGGGTTCGTATGCTAAAAAAATCACAGCTGACACATTTTGGCTAATGCTAATATTGTCTTCAAAACCTGGAACAAATAAAGAAAGAAGAGAGATACGCTTCAACAGGAAGGAAACGATATGCTAATTGCAATAATATCAAGACAGGCATTAAAGGTATAGTATAGATTCGTAATGGTCGGATGCAGAAATCGATGCGAAACGAGCTGATGTATTCACCAATTGCTTAGCATGCTTAAAAATAACTCTGTACGAAAGAAGTGAGGAAGATTTTCGCACGTATTCTGGCAAATTTTCCTTCGAAAATGCCAATCAGCCGTTATTCCCTCGGTGCGCTAAATGAATCGTACGGGGGATAACCGGCGCAGAATGGGTAGAGTGACCGGCGGTATTGGGTGCGGCGCGAGTGTTAATTTCTTCGCATTCATTTTGTACGTTAAGCATGTTGTATTTGGGAGCGCGACGCGCGTCGTCTTTTTTTTTTTTTTTTTTTTTGCGATATTGAAGCCATTTCTTGAACGATCGATTGCATTCAAACAAAAACAAAAAATTACAGTGGGCACATTTGGAGCAAACAAAGAAAGAAAAGTAATACGCTTCAACAGGAAGGAAATTATATGCTAATTGCCATAATATCAAGACGGATATTCATTATGGCGCAATTACAAAATAGCATAAAAGGACTTTATTCACGGATCCGTATGCTCGAAAATTCAGAGTGAACACATTTGCTAACGCCAATATTGACTCCGAAACCTGGAGTAAACACAGAAAGAAAAGTAATATGCTTCACCAGGAAGGAAATAATACTCTAATTGCGATAATACCAAGACGGATATTTATTAGGACGCAGTCACAATGTAGCATGGCTGCAAGGTATCGTAACTACGCACGCCCCGACTGAAGTGAATTTATTCAGGGGTCCGTTTGCTCAAAATTCCACAGTGAACACATTTAGCGAACGCAAATATCCACGACGGGTGCAAGTGGAACAAATTAGCATTAATCACGCGTATCCCTTTCACATTTCTTCTCATAGGAACCTTTAAAGTGACTCGATTTACACAGGACATACGTCGTTTATTTTATGTGCACATAAAACCAGGAGGCAATACGATTCAACACGACTCTATATTCGGAGGCAGTTATCCAAATCTTATTTCAATGACTCTCGATTCATTCATTTACAGTAAAGCTCTAGTCGCTCCACCTAACACGGGCGGCACAAACGAATCGCGTTTCCATGGCAACAATGGGGATGACCACCACTTATCAAGGACTGACGAGGAAGGAGACCTCTTCGTCCTCTCCCCTCTTGAATCGCACACGGACGTCGTAGAAGAAAACGATTACGGCGACGGTCAAGGGGACGGAGAACCGGTGCATTCCAGTGAAACGGCGTTTCAGAGAGATGGCTTCGGATACGAGTCCGTCCGATTACCCGTCGGGCAAGTTGCCATCGGGGTTCGGGAAGAAAACTTCAACTCATTGGGAGCGACTGTAAATGTGGATGATGGCTGTGAATTTTATGAGAATGCAGATTTACATGAAGTGCCGACGAACTTAATCGATAATGAACTTTATGGTTAGAAATACGTTTATGGTAAGGGAAAACAGAAAATAGGACGATAATAATCTATTCCCGTAAAATTAAGTGTATCATGGGACAATAGATACGTACGCCATGTGTTGATCTGTGTGGACGTATCAATCATAAACGGCTTCCGATTTCAATATCATTACAAAGAAGCATTGAATTGGCGCTCGACTTAATTTTAAGAAAATAGATTATATCGTGCCAAATATCAATCTTTCGCTCTGTGATAGCCATTAAAGTTGTTCCATAAAGTAATTTGCGAACTTGATACTCGTCCGGTTACTACGAACGGACTATCCGCCGATGTTTGCAAGGGGTATGCGTTCTTCATACGTACTTTCTCCGTGCTTGGTTTCCATGCGGACATCCGCCACAATCCATGGGCTATTTGCTTATATTTGCAGATATGCCTAATTCAGCGTTTTTTACGTGCTGTACACGCAGTCGACCATAATGCCGCCGAATTGCCTCCGCCACATTCAGTAATTTATTCTCGCACATGTAGAAAAAGTCTGCAGTAACATAGAACTATTAATTGTTACCTCGGATTATTGGATTCAAGCCTCTAAGCATACAATGCATGCACAATTTCCACTCGCTGGGGAGTATTCCAGCAGGGCGCTTCAAAAGGCACTCAGTGCTAAACTGACCACATTCTTGTCACTTCCAACCGGTCCCCAATTACACCTGGGTAGATCGCAGCACAATATGGATAAAATTAACGACGAAATTAAGTAAATTAACGTCATGAGTGGATGACCCTCTGGTTGAAAGGCGAGAGTTGGAACCACTCCACTACGACGTTACCACTTGACCTCTTTGGTCTGTAATATCAACCCACTCTTCAAGCAACAAGAACAGGAACAGGGGCTCAAAGGTCCTCTATTATAACAATATAATTATGTTGACTTCTGGTGTTCTACGCCACCCTTACCATCACCATTTTGGGTGAGCGAGCTCCCAAGTGTGTCTCATATATTTTATACAAATTTTTCTTCATATTTTAGTGAAGCAATTTGGGAACGCCCCTGAAAATTCTCTTTATATGCAGATGGGTATACATCATTTGCATTTGGAGATAATTTTTAGGGGCATTTGTAGCATTCCCTTGAAGCTGAACTTATTTGATTTGCAAAAGATATTAGGATGTACTTACACCTGACCTGAACATACTTTGAATCATTTCTCATTATGTATTTTGTTAATTGGGGAATATTTACAACCTGCATTATTAAGAGAGGTTAACCTGGTGAACAATGACATTGGAATGCAATTACGTTTCAACGGAGTCTCAAGTGCATGTTTCCAAAATTATATCAATAGAAACAACAGGCTCAATGGGAGAAAGCAACAAGAACAGGAACAAGGGTTTCATATAGATATAGAGCTCTTGACATTTACGGAAATTAAGCACTTAAGCGCCAATTCCTATTCCCCTGGGATTAAAGCTCAAGTAAAGTTTTTGTAAAAGCTAATATCTTTATCCCCAAATTTTCTCTTCAAATATAAATACAATTAAATATTGTGCCATGAACAGATTGCACAAATTTGTTAAACATAAATGAGATTTGGTAGAGCTGTAACCTGGTAAAAGCAAATTTTCTTGTCCCTAAATTTTCCCTCCAAATCAATAAAATGAAATATTGTATGATGAACAGATTGCACAAGAGATTGTGTCTTGGGGACCCCGTGACAGAATCAATATTTTCTCTCTTGATAAAGGACATATTCTCACACACAGAATTGGATGAAAATTTCAGAATCTAATTTTTGTGTATACCTTTTTATGATTCTTTTGTCAAATCTCAGAAATTACCAGGTGTTTTCAAACTTTGTTATCATACATTATTCGTATAGTGGTTACAGAACCACTTATGCCACTGAAAATAATGTTATTAACTATATTCTCGAAAGAACGACACGATATGAATTTAAATAACAAAGAGAACACAACTTTTTAATAAGAACATATAAACCCTAACTTGTAAGTATTATTTAAGCTGAAAATGAAGTGATGCCACTTCGAAACATGTTTTTATTAACAAGCTGTGTTCTCTTTGTTATAATATTATGTAGATGTCATTAATGCCGGATAACTTAACAATGAAACACACAAAACGTAATTTTATGTACATGTAAAATATTTATTACGACGAGTTTTCGTGTATAGTTATAGGATGCAGTATAGTTATTGTAAAATGATTTGCTTTCGATTTTGATGTCTTGATGCCAATATTTTTCTTTCCTCAAAATATAGAACATGATATAAACTGTTTCCGAAAAATCAAGTCGAACGCAGACAATAGATGCATACGCCGTGTATTCAACTGTGCGGACACAACAATTATAAGTCGGTTCCGATTTTGATAGCATTACAAAGGAGCATTGAATTTGTGTTCGACTTAATTTTTTCGGAAATAGTTTATATCGTGTTATAGATTCTAATCATTCATGAACAACTTATCCAAAGATGCTTTTGAATGTGTATCATTAATGTTCCTTTATATGCTCTAATATATTGAATTGTATATTAAGTAGGAAATAAATATATGTGAAATAAAATGAAATAGATATATTTCAAACATAACGAAGAGACCAGATTCAGTATTCTCTTTCAGTATATGGCATAGCGAGAGAGAGAGGGAGAGAGCGAGCGAAGGGAGATGGAGAGAAAAAGGAGAGAGGAGTATCGAGAGGGGGAAAGAGAGACAGGGGAAACAGAGTGAGAGAAGGAGAGAGAAGAGGGAGAGAAGGAGGGAGAGAGAATGAGAGAGAGAGAGTGAAGACATAAACTGATGATAAAAAACCCATTCAATTTAAAAGAAATAATGCGAAAAAAAGGTAAAACCAAATAAACCACTATTTTTCAATATATGTATGGCTTATCATGAGAGATGGGGCTGTTACATTCAATCATAACAGTATTAATGATATGGCTACTTATGATGCTGCTGCTGCTGATGATGATGATAATAATAATGGTGATAATACTAAAAACAATCATGTACCGTAATAAAGATAACAATAATAATGATGATGATCATAATGATATGGTGATGATGATCACAATGGTAATGATGAGGATGAGGATGAGGATGATAATAATAATGATATCAATGATGACAACAATACTGATAATAATGATCATAATAGTAATTATTATTATACTTCTAATAATAGTAAGATTGAATAATAAGAAGTAGTAGTAGTAGTAGTACTAGTAGCAATAATAATGATAATAGTAATGATACCAAGAGTTAGCATTTTAGCTTTTAATCCTCTACTCCAACTAACTCCATCAACATGATCAATATGACATAAGGGAATCGGAGCGTAAATACTTGCAGCTGATCGCAAGGCCAAAATATGTACAATATACAGGCAATATTTATACGAAAATGATTGTCCAATGTATCCCCATTCTCAATCATACAGTGAATGTATTACGGCACAATACAACAGCTTTAGCCAATTGGAATTAATTTGCTAATAACTATTCCACTCTGATAGCGAGATGCACGCATTGGCGCTGTTGGATTGATGACACCGTAATATTGCTCTCAATTCGTTGTCGTTCCATGGAAACGCAAGCTATTAAACTCTCGTACGTTTCAATTATAAATGGGATGCTCAGATCATAATTTGTATATTCTCACGAACCAAACGGCCTATACAATGATACAGTAAACACGATGATTATAATCTATTACCGAAAATGAAGTCGAACGCCAATTCAATGCACCTTTGTAATGCTATTCAAATCGGAACCGGCTTGTGATTGTTATGTCCGTACAGTCCAACACACGGCGTGCGGCTCTATTGTTCGTGACCCACTTTATCTTGCGGAGATAGTTTATATCATGTTAGTATAATGTTGAGATGAGAATTATCTCAACAATAGAAATAATATATGTGATTTATATGGCGCCAAATCGACTTTATGGTGTAACGCCTATTCGGAGCAATGAACAGGGAAAATCACAAACGTTGGTATGAGGAACGGTCAACTCGTGGACATAACTCTGGAAATAAATCCATGGTGAAATGAAACTGCACGCAATCTGGGCAGACAAACAAAATGGGATGATAATTGCCTGTTTCGGGGCGGTAAAGTAATAGATTTGTTGGTATAGAATCGACCCGTTTGACTGCAGCATGCGAACTGCAACAGGTGATTAAATATTGGCGGACTCCAGAAATAATATAGGAGCACTAGTCACTATTCACGCTGACTTTGATTAGAAGTGATGCCACACGAAGCATATCATTTCTCGGTTTCATCATACTGTAAGGTTATTATCATTTTGTGCAACTTGAATGCAGATAGCTTGCATGAGAATGGAAAATTTTGATTGATAATTCATCATTTTGCTGATATACTCTCGGATACGACTCAAATATTTTGCGCTATGGGAGCATCTCGAAATTGAATCATGTTTGGTTTATTGGTAGAATAATATTAAACGGAACCTTCTTACAGGAGAACGTAAAAATATATCCAGTTGGTGTCATACATAGGACAGACTGATTGGTAAGATTTTGTTTATAATTATTCCTTTCCGTATAATGTTTGGTTTTTCTTTAATGTTTTATTTTTGTTGATGTATTCATTTGTTCGTTTACTCATCTCACTTGTTAATTAGTTACACTCGAGGTGTCCTTCCATATAGAAATGGTAATCTGTAGTTGATATATTTTGGGGGTTCCATGTAATCACATATTTAATGACATAAATCACAATACAAGTAACAACAATTGGAACACAACAATTTACATGATTAATTGGGTGGGTGCATTCAAAAGGAATAGGATTTAAAACAGATAAAAATAATTTTAATGTGTGGAAGGAAACACTTTTTTAATACACAGTTGTCTTTTTCGACAAAAAGGTTTTTTTTTTATTGTGTGCATATGTATGGGTGTGTGCATGTGTGGGTGTATGTGCGTGTTCTTGTGAGGTTTTTGTGTTTGTAAATTGTTTAGTTGAAATCTGCAGACAGCACTTATCTATATGTATATAGATGTATATGTATGTATGTGTGTGTGTGTGGGTGTATGTGCGTGTTCTTGTGAGGGTTTTGTGTTTGTAAATTGTTTAGCTGCAATCTACAGACAGTACTCATCTATCAAAGGGATAAAATGTATCCCAAAATGTAAGTTTTACGTAGATCATGTGGTCGTTTTATATTTTTCCCAGAATCATGCGATTGCATATACTTAAAATAGCTTAAACTACAGATAATTTAAAAAATCTTAAGAAGTTAGATGCACAGAGACAACAATGCTTTATACTAGAGACAAAATGAATAAATGTAGTGTGATGACGTTTTATAACGAAATTACAAACATTCTTATAGATACCAGCAAACATCTGGGGGCTTCTAAAGGCCGACTCACACATTTGCGATCTTAGCCTGCGTCGGCCCAGCGTTTCTGAAAATTAAAAACGCTGCCCAAGCGCACGGTATCCGCTGATCAGACGGTGGTCTGACGTTCGTCTTGCGCTCATGGAGCGTACGCCAAACGTCAGTCCATCGTATCACCTACGTCTTTGTGCGCCAAGGGAGCGTTTTAAATCTTCAAAAACGCTGGTCCAACGCATGCTAAAAACGCCAAGGTGTGAGGCGGCATTTAGTAAGTGCTACATAACGGATGTTTATTTTTTTTCGTTAGAGGTCCTGTAACCAGATAACCTAAGAGTCATTTTTTAGCATAAAAAATATCATTTGACCTAAATATCGGATTACCATGCATGTACAACACGTTATTGTAATTTATACGTGCACTTTGCTTCGCTCATAAACGACAGTGGCGGAATCGGGACATCATTTTATGATATTCTAATTACAATATGTGCGGAACGTTTGACATACCAGATATGAGGACGAGATTGCGAGTTTAATAATTTGGCATGTGCCAGCAATGTCTGTATTGATTCGAGCTGTTCCCTTGGTTTCAGCGTTCGATTTTGCCATGGTAATATATTAATTCATTTCGAGAGAATAGTCTTGTTTACATGGCAGATGGTAATTGGCATATTAGGAGTTCGAAATAATTATTTGTTCAAAATGCGTTCAAAATATCTACATTCATAGAATTTTAATTGGAATATGATATATAAGGGTACGCAATACATGAGCGGAAACGTGAACAAATAAAATACTAACATATTACAAATCACACAAGCACAAACGCCAATATACACATTTTGTCACATACACATACCCCTGCCACGCAAATACATCGCACATCACCCACATATACATGTACACCACGCAACCTGTACACAGGTATCAATCTGTACAAAAATCGGCATGAAATAGAAAGACAGAGAGACTGGTGGTAAATAGAGAGCGAAAGAGAGAGAGAGAGAGAGAGAGAGAGAGAGAGAGAGAGAGAGAGAGAGAGCGAGAGAGAGAGGGAGATGTATGACAGATGCAATAAAGAAGCTAGAAAAGTAAAAATGTTAGGTTAAAATATTACTTCCGAAAGAGCAAAAAAATAAATATAAAAAATAATATAGTAATAATAAAATTGTTAAGGGCTTAGAGATTTATCTTAATATCACGCGATATATCAAACCTATTTATCATTATGGTATTATTATTATGGTATTCATTAAGAGCGATGGGTAGATAGAGAAGAGGTGAAGATTTCGAGGGAACTAGTTGTGAGAGCATTGCATTTAATCAGCCAATAATAGATGCAATTTATATCGCGCACGTATCCACTCTGCTGAGTGTTCCAGGCGGTTTACATTATTATTACCCTGGCTTTAGCCCGGCAGCCATCCACGGCGCACTTGGCATTTCAAAGAATAAATAGTCGTGCCAGGTACCCATTCACCGCACCTGGGTTGCGTGCAGCACGATGTGGATTAATTTCTTGCTGAAGGAAACTGACGCCATGGGTAGGATTCGAACCTACGACCCTCTAGTTGAAAGGCGAGAGTCACGACCACTATACCACGGCGCCTCTGTTCGGGTTTTTTTTTTTTTTTTTTTTTTGCTGGACACTTACCGGGTTCTTTCCACATGATGATCACTCCATGGCAGGCACACTTTGGAAATGATGTTGAATGCTCATCAGATCCTCGAGGATTTTTTTTTTAATGAAGGTCTCGTCTCTTTTCAATTGTGTAAATATTTGATATCATTTTCGAGACCAGTGTGGTATCACTATTGTATTGAGTTTCGTATGGTGTTGGGATTATTATCATAAATTGCTATTTTATTCGACAAGTTAAAAAAGACAATGATACAACAATCAAGTTACAGTCATTTACATAATAAAAGTATAAATTAATTATTTAAGCATATTTCTTCAAGCAGTCTTCTTACTGCAACAGTTGGTGCTATTAGCAAAAACTGGCATGCGATGTTCCAAAAGATGATTCAAAACACTAAGTTCATTGCGGCTTCTGGCGGGGTATCTACACACTCTAAAGTTCAATATCCTGAACATTGCACCTTTGAAGATGCAAACCAATGCAAAACTGCTTTTATCATGACGTTACTTTATGATCATTTCTGAATCTTTTTCTTCTTAACATTATTACTCTGAGAATTATCCTAGTTGCTGTTGCTATTCTGATGTGTCTTTTAACCTATATAGATTAATAAAGCACATTTAAGTAGAATTATGATTATTGCTATTACTGCTATTTACCATTATTATTAGTAGTAGTATCATCATTAGTACTTTATCGCTGTACTTAAAGGGGAATTACACCCAGACAATAATGTACGATCAGTAAATGAAGAAAATTCAGATAAACAAACTGTGAAAATTTGAGAAAAATCGGATAATCCGTGCAAAAGTTATGAATTTTCAAAGTTATCATTTCCACCCGTGCTGGGCATCCTTGAATTGGCAACGTATAGTCAATTAGCATAATCTGTGATGTCATACATGGAGAACTCAACAGTCATTTTGTATATAAATGTATTAAAAATTGATCAATATCATATTCCAAATGAGGAATCAACATTGTTTTTTCTGGAATGCTTGCAGAATTGATGTGACTATAATATATTCAACCGAAAAAACAAAATTTTGTCTACTTTTCTGGAAAAAGAGGAAAATGTGAAATGTTGTGTACAAAGTGAATGGAGAGTTGTCCATGTTGGCAGCCATTTTGTGCCTGTACGTTGCCAATTTAAGGAGCCCATGAGGGGTTTAAATCAAAACTTTGAAAATTCATATTTTTTGAATGGATTATTGGATTTTACTCAAATTTTCACAGTTTGATCATTGTATTTTTCTTCATCCACTGAGAGCACATCAATCTCTGGGTGAAGTTCCCCTTTAATTTACCAACACTATCATCAACATAATTATGATCATAATCAGAAAATCACAAAGACAGAATTATAATTCAGATCGGTATGTATGAAACGATACATTAATATAGACCGAAATATATCTGTTTTCAAAGCTAGTCATATCGACGTGAAGGGTGTGGTCCATTGTGGGTCGCAAAACCAATTAATTCTTCGAGCCATCATCTCATTTATATCGATCTGTGTATGTATATTTATTCCACTTCGGTTGGTCGATGTTTGGAAAGCCATCAGCCCACAACACATGGCACATTTGACTGTTTGGGGCACGTGGGCATTTATAATAATAATAATAATATTGGCATTTATATATCCCTCTTACAGAAATATGTATCCCATCGCTTTACAGCATTGTATTTGGCTTCTTTAATATTGCATTGGAAGACATTTTTTTAGTTGGAAATGGGATTAGTTTGAAATAAAGTGATTCCTTTATATCGTGGGTTGGAAACCCATAGCCGACGCAATTTTTTAATATTTTGTACAATATCTTTAAAAATGTAATGTTGCACGCAAAATGGTGTTCCCACTATCACAAGGTGCAATATTGCACCCTTTTCCCTAACTGTGAAGAGCTACAATTAAAGTGTTACTTGTGTAAAAGAGTCATTTTAGCACCTACTATATTATATATTAATCTAGTTATTTGAGCGAGTTAAAGCTTTTCATTTTGACTGGGCGAGCTAGTAGAAAGTGCAAATTTGCAACGTAATGTGTACTAAGATAGCTCTTTAAAAAAACACTTAAAATGAAGTGTATTTACGAGATCTTTTTTTGAGCAAAATCTAGCACCTACATTTTTTTGGTGCAACTTGTATCACAGTTTAACACTAAATCAATGAGAGTTGTGTTTGTTGCACCAGTCAGACTGATGCAAACATATGGGACACAAACGACACAAGAACTAATTAATTATTAACCTGTTAANTCATTTTAGCACCTACTATATTATATATTAATCTAGTTATTTGAGCGAGTTAAAGCTTTTCATTTTGACTGGGCGAGCTAGTAGAAAGTGCAAATTTGCAACGTAATGTGTACTAAGATAGCTCTTAAAAAAGATAACACTTAAAATGCAGTGAATTTACGAGATCTTGTTTTGAGCAACATCTAGCTAAAGCCAGGGTAATAATGCTGCAATTGTAGAGCGCTTAGAGAATTCTAATGAAGAGTTGATAAGCGCTATATAAAAGCTGTGTATTATTATTATTACATTTTTTGTGTGTAACTTGTATCACAGTTTAACATTAAATCAATGAGAGTTGTGTTTGTTGCACCAGTCAGACTGATGCAAACATATGGGACACAAACGACACAAGAACTAATTAATTATTAACCTGTTAACAGAAAGTATCACAATGAGTGTCGAGTTAATTTCCGTTCGTTTAATTTGTTATGACAGACGGTTTATGAGCTATTTGACACCCATATGTGGTATTTGTTACCTGCTCTATAATTATATCCCATTAAAACGATGGAGCCTCCTTTCAATCAGTCGAAAAAGAACGTTTTGCTTAATTGATGATCAATCATTGCTCAGAGAATAATCACCATTAATATTATATGACAATTACTTTAATCATCATTAGCATCAATTAGATCAACAAAATTGGCAACTTGGGTATGTCTGTGTAGACCTAATGAAGAGGATTTATCCTGCTAATTTCTTAAGTGTAGATCATTGTGAGATATCGAAATATCAATTCACATATAACTAAATTGGTAGTATTATTGAACATATTTACGTCCTTGGTAAGAGTAATATTAAATTCGGTAGATGAGATGTTTCAAACTTTCCATTTACATTGTAAGATACGAGTCGTGATGATGATGATGATGATGATGATGATGGTGGTGGTGGCGGCGGGGATGATGATGCTGGTGATAGTGATGGTGGTAGGAGTGGGATTATTATTACTACTATTATTATTATTATTATTATTATTATTATTGTTGTTGTTATTATTATTATTATTATGATGATGATGATGATGATGATGCTGAAGATGGTGATGATGATGATGATGAAGATGGTGATGATGGTGGTAGTTGTGGGAATGGTAATGATGATGGGGATGATCATATATTATTATTATCATGATCATGATGATGAACATAATGATGATGGTAATGATGATCATGATGGTGATGATGATGATGATGATGATGGTGTTGATGATGAAGATGGTGATGATGATGGTGATGATGGTAATGGTGATGTTGATAATGATGGCGATGATTATGATGATGATGATAATGATGATGATGATGATGATGATGATGATGATGATGTCGGATGGTGGTGGTGATAATTATGATGGTGATGATGAAAATGATGGTGATAGTGATGATAATGGTGATAGTGATGATGATGGGGATAGTGATGATGATGATGATGATGGTGATATAGTGATGATGATGGTGATGATAGTAATGATGATGGTGATGATAATGATGATAATGGTGCTGAAGGTGATGATGATGATGATGATGATGATGATTTGGCGTACACTACTACAGTGGCTACAAGCAAAACTCTAATACTACCAAGTACGCTGCATTTTTGCTAAATTGCATTAATATCGTTTTCTGATCAAAATTGATAATTTGCCACTTTTAGTTGCCATATATATTTCTGTTCATTTATTCATATAACCCATCCATTGTACGACTTTTTATTTCAGAAACGTGTACATGAACAACTGCATATCTACAAGTAAAGTCTAAAAGCAGAAAGATTGAGATCACGTGACAAAGAGGAAGTCATTGCAGCTGTCACCTGATCGTATTTGAATGGGCAGGATGTGGAGGCGACAAATAATTCATCGCTTTCTTGTAGCGTTGCTGTATGCCAGCTTGCATGGTGCAATCGCCATTACAGGTAAATTCTCAATCACTTATTGTAGCCAGATGAAACCATTTATGATATTAACTTGGTGTAGTGGTTCCAACTCTCGCCTTTTAACCAGAGGGTCGTAGGTTCGAATTCCACCCGTGGTGTAAATTTCTTTCAGCAAGAAATTTATCCGCATTGTGCTGCACTCAACCCAGGTGAGGTGCATGGGTACCGGTAGGAAGAAATTTCTTGAACGCAGTGAGCGTCGAATGGTAGCCATGCTATAGCCGGATAATAATGCACAGAGCGCTTAGAAACACTTCATATCAAGCGCTATACAAATGTTGTGTGTAATTTTAATAAATAATGGAGGCTTTTCTACAGCGCTTATCAACTCTCCATGAGGATTCCCTGAGCGATCTACAATTGCAGCATTATTATCCTGGCTTTAGCAGTGCAACTATTAGGCGCATAACCATTTCAAGGTTAAAAAAAAAATTCTTGTAGCGCTGTTGTGTGCCAGTTTGCATGCGGTGGTGGCTATAAAAGGTAAATTATCAGTCATAATTATATTTTAGCCAGAGAAAGTCAATTATAATATCAACTTGAAATAAGAAAATGAACGGCTTTTATATAGCGATTATCAACTATTCATGAGGATTCCCTAAGCGCTCTACAATTGCAGCATTATTACCCTGGCTTTAGCAGTGTAGCTATTAGGCGCATATCCTTTTCAAGGTTAAAAACAACTTTCTTGTAGCATTGCTGTGTGCCAGTTTGCATGCAGTGGTGGCTATAAAAGGTAAATTATCAGTCATAATTATATTTTAGCCAGAGAAAGTCAATTATTTTCAATTCAATTCAATTCATTTATTTCAATTCAATTCAATTATAACATCAACTTGCAGTATAATAATGAACGGCTTTCGTACAGCGTGTATCAACTCTCCATGTGGATTCCCTAAGCGCCCTACAAGTGCAGCATTATTACCCTGGCTTTAGCTGTGCAGCTATTAGGCGCATAACCATTTCAAGGTTGCGATGCTCTGTACCAGCTTGCATGCGGTAATGGCTATTACAGGTAAATTGTCAGTCATATATGGTAGCCAATGAAAGCAAAGCAAATGTGGAATATTAAAATCGCTTAGAAGCAATGCATGAGGCACTAGAGAAATAATACTAGTATTATTGTTGTTATTAGTATTATTATTATTATCATTATTATTATTATCATCATTATTAGTAGAATGAGTATTAGTAATTGTAGTAGTGGTAGTAGTATTAGTAGTAGTAGTAGTAGTAGTAGTAGTAGTAGTAGTAGTAGTAGTAAGTAAGTAAGTATTATGAAGAAGAATAGTAGTAGTAGTAGTTGTAAACACGATATAAACTATTTCTGAAGAATTAAGTCGAACGCAGACAATAGATCCGTACGCCGTGTATTCAACTGTGCGGACACAACAATGACAAGCCGCTTCCGATTTCAATAGCATTACAAATAACCATTGAATTTGCGTTCGACTTCATTTTTCGGAAATCGTGTTTGTAGTAGTAGTATAATTATTGTTATTATAATAAATAAAAAAAGAAAATACATATGTTCAGTGTGCTAAGGAATAGGCAGGAAAGATGTTCGGCTGAAGTTGAATGTAATCGGTTTTTGCTGGACGTACGTCAATTACTCCCTTTTTGTATTTCTGCGCTCAAGAGGATATTTTTAGTTTTCTATACAATTTCAAAAGTACGTCAAAATTGAAATGTTATATTAATCGCGTATATAAACCTTTTTATTTCAGTGGTAGTACAAAAGAGAGCTAAGCTGGTGTTCACTTCAATTTACCAAAGAATAATTGTGGATTATTGATTTCATTAGAAGTAAAAGGAACAAAATTTGAATGTAATGTAATGTAACACGATATAAACTATTTCCGAAAAGTTAACTAGAACGCAGACAATAGATCCGTACACCGTGTATTCAACTGTGCGGACATAACAATGACAAGCCGGTAGCGAATTCAATAGCATTACAAAGGAGCATTGACATATTGCGTTCAACTTAACTTTTCGAAAATACTTTATATCGTGTTTTGTGTTGTGAAAATTAGAACCCAATGAAAGGTAAAATCACTCCTTTGCGTTTATAGCAAGCGTCTGCCCAGCGTTCATGATATTTGAAAGACACTCTGTAAATGCAAAAATACGGAGGGAAAAACTGGTCGGGTGCGTACATCACACCAGCTATAAGCGCCTTCAACGTCAATCAAACGCCTCCCTTCCCTATTTCTGCATTAATGGAGCTTCTGTCTGATTTAAAAAAAAACGATGGACAGATACTGAATATTAACGCAAAGGTGAATGTGGGTGAGATTTTACTATTCCAATATTGAGTCACTATTCTTTTCATTAATGAACAATCCTGTATTAAGAGGAGAACAAACAAAAACAAATGGACCGGAACCTCTACAGGCATAAAGCAAATTGATATCTATTGATGACTGGACAAATAATATAATCTAGTTATGTTCCCATCCAATAAATTGAAGCGGCCTCGTTTAAGCCCCCGACTCACACCTTTGCGTTTTAGCCTACGTCAGCCCAGAATTTTTTTTTTAATTCCAAANATGGACCGGAACCTCTACAGGCATAAAGCAAATTGATATCTACTGATGATTGGACAAATAATATAATCTAGTTATGTTCCCATCCAATAAATTGAAGCGGCCTCGTTTAAGCCCGACTCACACCTTTG
The DNA here is from genome assembly GCA_036244855.1 of Temnopleurus reevesii. Lineage (NCBI taxonomy): Eukaryota > Metazoa > Echinodermata > Echinoidea > Temnopleuroida > Temnopleuridae > Temnopleurus > Temnopleurus reevesii. The sequence continues at coordinate 40,113 of BQKZ01002461.1, forward strand.
CGTTTTAGCCTACGTCAGCCCAGCGTTTTTGAAAAATTAAACCGCTCCCTTGACACACAAAGACGCAGCTCATACGATTGACTACCGTTCGGCGTACGCTCCTTGAGCGCAAGTCGAACGTCAGTCCATCGACTGCTCAGTAAAATAATGTGTGCTCGGGAAGCGTTCTTAATTTCTAAAAACGCCTGGCCGACGCAAGCTAAAACGCAAAGGTGCGAGTCGGCATTCAGGCCTAAGCATCTCTTCTGCCTTTCATGGATATGATGGATATTGTCGTATATATTAATAATTAGTTTGACGTAAATGAGTCAATTAGGAGATTGATAATTCCAATAAATACAATTTTAAATTTTCCTTGAAGAATATAGAACAATTCAATCAACAACGGATAACATTGACAGGTTCTATTTTATCAGTCTCCTCCCACACACCATTATCCTAATTTGTTAATGCTTTTTAATCATATCAATACGGTAGCTATACGAATTTCCACCTGCCTGAACTGATTCATACGAAAGCCCTTATGTATTATTCATGTTATTAATTCACACTTTCATACACCGAAATATGAAAATTCATCGATATCCTTGTTTTTTTAAGCGTTTAGAAGGAACAATCTTTTCACAAAATGTCATGTTCTCTAAACTTATGATTATCTATTTATAATTCAATTATTTATTTATTGAACTTTTTCAGATAGGATAAAAATTGGTTTTAATCTTGATCCGGGGGGGGGGTGTTTCATCAAGATTTGTCATAGAGACAATTAGTCAGTACTGACAAATTCCTTGATTGTGATTGGATGAAAAGCACTTTCGCTGACAGTTGCTATTGGAACTGTCGGAAAATTACTCCTTGTCGCTGCGACAAATCTTGATGAAACAACCCCCTGGATTCATGTAGTCTGATAGTGTCTTGCTATTCATATGTAATTCTTATTGTACACTAATTTATTCAGTAACTACTGCTGGTCAGTTTTCAATAAATACAAAAACATGCTAAAGTGATATTTGATAATCTTTTTTTGATCGTTTATCTTTTTTTATATCACAACACCCCTTTCTAGACATTCGCCTAGTCGACGGGCCATCTCCGAACGAGGGTCGACTGGAGGTGCTCGAGCCCGGGCAAGGCTGGGGTACTGTCTGTTTCAGTGGCTGGGACATCACAGATACCATGGTGGTGTGTGGGGAGCTGGGCTTCCCCGGGGCTAACGCGTTCGTTTTCACTAACTCCCCGTTTGGTCCGGGCACGGGACCCATCCTCATCAACAACGTTGAGTGCAATGGAAGTGGGTTAATATTTGTTGTTTTTGTTGAATTGATTTTTTTATTTTCTCATAGAATAATTTTCTATGCGATTCCCTAATTCATTGTCTTACGCACACCCCTCTGTACATAAGAACGGCGACAACAACACACCGTGTTTTTGTTTTCTTTTCAAAGTTTTATTGCTTGATTTTCTTCAGTTTACCAAAGATCACGTAAATATGCAAATATCGCTACATGAAATAAAATTATTTTGACAGTAAACTAATACGTAATTTACAATAGAACATAAGTACAGTACAATCTAAAAAGATTACTCTAGACGTAGTGTTAATACATTACCGACTCGATGTTCAAACACCGGCAAATCACTACACACTAAGAAGAAGAGTGCAAAGTTAAACCTTTAAGGGCAAAGGGTGTAAAAATGGTGCAAAAATGCATCACTGGGACCACCTTTAATGGATGCAATATTGTACCTTTTAGGTTGCATTGTTGCACCCTATTCCTTGCGGTTGAGTCGAAAGTTGTCAAAAATAATTTCTTTATTTCCAATCATCAGGTGAAAACTCCCTCAACGACTGCACGTTTAATGACGTCACAGGAGACTGTTTGCATGAAAGGGACATTGGAATCATTTGCCACAGTGAGTAAAACATTGGAGAATTATATTGTAAATATCTTAGGCTTTCTGTCCCTTCGGTATAGATTTATTTAAATGCTTATTAGACCTACAAATTGATAATGTTAACTAAGAAATTAAGACGAATATCACGTATATAAAACTTGATGAATGTTTGCACAAGTTCAGTGCAAGAATACATGGAAATCGTGTTATAGATAGTGCTCCCAATTATGGCGTCACCTACTATCTTGTCAATTGTATTTTACTATGTTTGCCGGAAGTAACGCTGATCAATTAATGTCTTTTTAACCCACAACAAGACCAATAACAAAANGCTATGCTTAAGAAGTATTTATCTAACAAATAATTTGCATGTACATGAGCCCAGTGCACAATATCAAATTTTTTTTTTTTTTTTTTTTTTTGCTTTTTAAAGAAGATCTTTATTCTCCACTCTCCACTCTCCATTCTGTTATTTCTTTTTCTGCGGTGTAAGCGCATAGGGACATGCTATGGCTATGTGTTATGCACTATAAAAGAACTGAATATTATTATTATTATTTTCATACACCAACATCTGAAAATTCATCGATATCGTTGTTTTTTTAAAGCGTTTAGAAGGAACAATCTCTTCACAAAATATCATGTTCTCTAAACTTATGATTTTCTATTGATTATTTATTTATTTATTTATTGAACTTTTTCAGATAGGCTGAAAATTGGTTTTAATCTTGATCCTGGTATTACAAATATGCTGTGTACCATATTAGTGGTTTATAGCAGATCTAAATTCGAATTAAATATTATCAATTTCTATTCAACATACTAATTCCAGCTTATATGATCATTACCGAGGATGACAAGATATTTACATTGGCCCGTATTCCGATAGCGAGGTTTAAGTTAACCCTGGTCTAAATTTGTGGTTTAAGTATGGGTAGCCAAAAGTGCCAAAACTTTATTTACAATTTATAATTCTTATGGTAACTGCTCTCTTTTCCCATGCTCTAATAATGTAGATAACTATTGAAGTTTTTATCCCGAGACAGTTTTAAATACTATATGAGTGCCAAATGCGCTGGTAAATTAAACATCGACTGTTATAGATTCAAGCCTCTTTTGGCTTCCCATACTTAAACCACATATTTAAACTCTAGTTTAAGTTAAACCTGATATCAGAATACGGGCCATTGAGTTTTAAGAGCGAAAAGAAAAAGATTGCGCATTGGCACTGCCGCTTCTTAAATACAGTTTTCATGTGCGTTCTGAGATTAAAAAAAAAATAAAATAATGATATTACCGAAAGTTTCTAATAGCTCTTAAAATTAACATCAATTTCTTAGCGCTTTAAAAAATTGCACAAAGCAATACGAAATTTTGGAAGTGGGAAATGCGCCTGAATAAGATTGCTCCACTCAGCTCCAAACATTTCCTACCTTATCTTATCTTATCTTATCTTATTCTGATTCATGTAGACTGATAATATAATATCTTGCTACTGATATGTAATTTTTATTGTACACTGATTTATTCAGTAACTACTGCTGGTCAGTTTTCAAGTATATACCAATAAATAACAAAAATGCTGAAGTGATATTTGCTAATCTTTGTTTGATCGTTTATCTTTTTTTATATCACAACACCCCTTTCTAGACATTCGCCTAGTCGACGGGCCATCTCCGAACGAGGGTCGACTGGAGGTGCTCGAGCCCGGGCAAGGCTGGGGTACTGTCTGTTTCAGTGGCTGGGACATCACAGATACCATGGTGGTGTGTGGGGAGCTGGGCTTCCCCGGGGCTAACGCGTTCGTTTTCACTAACTCCCCGTTTGGTCCGGGCACGGGACCCATCCTCATCAACAACGTTGAGTGCAATGGAAGTGGGTTAATATTTGTTGTTTTTGTTGAATTGATTTTTTTATTTTCTCATAGAATAATTTTCTATGCGATTCCCTAATTCATTGTCTTACGCACACCCCTCTGTACATAAGAACGGCGACAACAACACACCGTGTTTTTGTTTTCTTTTCAAAGTTTTATTGCTTGATTTTCTTCAGTTTACCAAAGATCACGTAAATATGCAAATATCGCTACATGAAATAAAATTATTTTGACAGTAAACTAATACGTAATTTACAATAGAACATAAGTACAGTACAATCTAAAAAGATTACTCTAGACGTAGTGTTAATACATTACCGACTCGATGTTCAAACACCGGCAAATCACTACACACTAAGAAGAAGAGTGCAAAGTTAAACCTTTAAGGGCAAAGGGTGTAAAAATGGTGCAAAAATGCATCACTGGGACCACCTTTAATGGATGCAATATTGTACCTTTTAGGTTGCATTGTTGCACCCTATTCCTTGCGGTTGAGTCGAAAGTTGTCAAAAATAATTTCTTTATTTCCAATCATCAGGTGAAAACTCCCTCAACGACTGCACGTTTAATGACGTCACAGGAGACTGTTTGCATGAAAGGGACATTGGAATCATTTGCCACAGTGAGTAAAACATTGGAGAATTATATTGTAAATATCTTAGGCTTTCTGTCCCTTCGGTATAGATTTATTTAAATGCTTATTAGACCTACAAATTGATAATGTTAACTAAGAAATTAAGACGAATATCACGTATATAAAACTTGATGAATGTTTGCACAAGTTCAGTGCAAGAATACATGGAAATCGTGTTATAGATAGTGCTCCCAATTATGGCGTCACCTACTATCTTGTCAATTGTATTTTACTATGTTTGCCGGAAGTAACGCTGATCAATTAATGTCTTTTTAACCCACAACAAGACCAATAACAAACACTTAAAAAATTATCTTACATGACCAAATCTTGTACAAGATAATTTGACATATTCCATTCAATTTGTTAATATCTGACCGATATAATTTCTACGATCATCTAAGTGGCGTATGCCCAGAGTTTTGGATTAATTCACAAACGGATTTGATTTTTTTCTAAAATATTTTCAAAGGTATGTCCTCATACCTGTTTATATTCCTATTCACTGAACAATCACTATCCTTACAGAGCCTGGTTACCTTGGATGCTTCGGAGATTCCTTCGCCCGGGTCTTCCAAGGGGACTTTTACGCCGACACTGTTGGCATGACGATCGATGCGTGTCTCGCATTCTGCCGGGATCAAAACTTCCAGTACGCGGGGCTGGAGTACGCCAGTGAATGCTACTGCGCAGACTCGGGAACGCAATATGACGCGCAGGGGACGTTCGAGGACGCGGAGTGCCAGTATATATGTTATGGGAACAGGCTCGAGCGATGCGGCGGGCTGGGTCGAATTTCAGTCTTTGACAGTAAGTACTGGGCTTTCGAAATTGGTGGACGGAGGGTTGGGGAAGGTAAAAACGAGTGCGCATCTAATATGCGCATCAAATGACAAGTGTGCATTGATATGCACATTATTCCTTGTTCACATCAGATGCGTATGCGGGTTTTTTTTACCGTCCACATCCCTCCGTCCACCAATTTCGAAAACCCAGTATTAATGACAATTTTAAAACCCATAAACATCTTGAACGTTGCTCATCTTTATTAATTTGCTTTTAGTAATATGGTTCAACGTGGCGCTACATGAAACAAATGCTGAATTTTTCCCCAAAACCATCAAGCATAAAAACGATGGTGTTAGAAACATGCAACCCTTTCCAAATAATCGTGACCTCGGAATACCTCGACTCATTGGAATGATTATCACATGAATAAAGGGGAGAAAAGAAGAAGGAGAAAAGAAAATAGTACGACAGCCTTTCTCGAGGTCCTGATACACTTAGTAGGCCTACAGTCCGAATGGCTTGTAGAGCGGCATTAACGCTCTCTGAAAAAATATCTCAATACCCCCAAAATGTTTCGGAATAATTATATTGCTACTATATAGCCAGCATTGGATCCACAAATGCGGAAACCTAAACAAAATATTTTCCTTTTAACGAATATTTTCATCATTATCATACCAATAGCTACTGTAGGATTTTGCAACGACCCAGGAGTGTCCGTCTTTGGCACGCGGGAGGGGAGCTGGTTTCGATACGGGGCGACGGTGACTTATAACTGCTCGGAAGGATATACCCTAACCGGAAGTGAAACCATCCAGTGTCTCAGTTCCGGCGGATCACCGTCGGTCAACTGGAATGCAGAAACACCCGACTGCCTAGGTAGGACAAGGGTTACCATAAGATATATATAGCGACTATGATAAGATGCCCACTGTGACCCTAACGCCTTTGCCAAACCAATGCCCTGCAAGGTAAACGAGATACGATTAATTGAATATTAATCGTGTCTCTGTGGTATTTGTTTTGCAATAGACTTACAAGTAGTATTTATCGTAAGTTTAGTTGCATTTTTATGTTATGACGTGTTTCCGATGCCGTCGGTTGCAGAGATCAAGTACACAAGCTTGACAATATCTAGAGATTTTAGGCTTCTATGAACTGAAAACATTAAAAAACCTTTATTCAGATTTTCCATTATGCATTTTCTCAAAAGGATTTTATATTGCGATATTTTTGAGTAATTAAGTGTATTGCAAAAATAAATATATTATCTAACCAACGAGATAAGACATACCGTAAACGTGGTAGATTATAAATTTTGTCGTTGTTGACATACAAACCAATGGAATGACATAAACCAATGTACTAAGTAGAGAATACATTGTTCTCTGATTCATCTGTTTAACCCATTTACATCTGGAACCGGGTATTCTCTGCACAAAGCCTATGAGAATTACAGAATTTAGTAGTCAATGGGTTAATGGGAACACCCAATCGTTATTGTGTTCAAATTAACAAATTACATGTTTGTGATATTACATTACTTTACCTTACATTTTTTCCTCGTCTCATTGCTTTCTCACTTTCATTTGTTTCTAAAGTTATTTCCATGTAGCTTAGGCCAAAACCTTTATGATAAATTTGTAGAAAGCAGATATGTCATCTGAGATGAAAGGCAAACTTAAGATTCTACAAGTGATACAACCTAGAATGTCTATTGGTTTGCAAAATTTTTCATATAGTTTCATAAATTCATTACTAGGGAGCATGGGCTGAAAATTTTGCATGCGGCTACATTTTTTGTTTGTTTGTTTGTTTTCTGCTGAGAAAAATGTTAAAAAAATGATAATTTGAGCTCTGTGTTAATGTTTCTTCATTTTTATCAATGTGCAACATTAGTATCAGTATGTGTCAAGTATCCTTAGAAACGTACAGTATATGTGTACTCCTTTCACTACACCTCCTCTGCATCACTAGTCCACCTCTAGAATACCACTTCTTTCTCATCCTTAATCATCTACAAACATTTTGCTTGTATAAAAAGAGTTTACTTTTGCTTCGTTTGATTCATTTCTCAAATCCGTTTTCGAGTTCGAATGATCATCGTTATTTTCAAACTACTAGATTTACACCTCAGATTATGTTCGCCTTCTACATCTGAGTTTGCATCATGTCGTCATTGTTAGATTTACACCTCTTCTGCGTCGCTAGTTTGCCGCTATAATAAATTGGCTTTTCTCATCCTTCATCAACAACAAACATTTTGCTTGTAAAAGAATTTACTTTTGTTTCTTTTGATTCATTTCTCAAATTGAGTTTATTTTGTTCGTGCGCTATTCATTATTTTCAAAGTATTAGATTTTGACCTCAGATTATGTTCGCCTTCTACACATAGTTTGCATCGTGTCGTCATTGATTTATTACATCTTTACTGCGTCACTAGAATAACTTTATATATATTATCGTTGAATATATTGTTTGTAAATTATTAATTTTGCTTCGTTTCATTAATTTCGCGCGCCATTCATGATTGTCAAACGATTGGATTTATAACTCAGATAATGTTCGCATTCTACATCATAGTTTGCATCGTGTTGTAATTGTTTAATTACACCTCTTCTTTGTATTTCTCATTCTTCATCATACAAACATATTGCTTGTAAAAGTGGTTAGTTTTGCATCTTTTGATTCATTCCACAAATGCATGGATCAGGATTATTCAGTTCGTGCGTCATTCCCTATTTTACAGTATTGGATCTGGGGCCTGTAACATAAAAGAGATACGATAAATTGAAGATCAATCGCATTTTTATTGTACACGTTTTGCCATAGACTTACGATTAATATTTATTGTAAGTTTAATTGCATCTTTTATGTTAAAGGCCCCTGGACTTATTATTTTCGCTCTTTACATCTTGGTTTGCATCATATCGTCATTGTTCTATTCAGAAAAAAATTCTTCTACGTCGCTAGATCTCCTATATTTCCATCCTTCATAATCTACAAACATACTACTTGTGGCTCCATAAACTTTTCTGGATAAACCAATTTCCATGCATCCTTCCTATGAGCACATGTTCCACCTTCAACGACCTATGTGGCAATTCTTTCGCCTTTCAGGTCCAACCACTGTACAGACGACACTAGAACCCACAACAACAGAGCCAACGACAGAGAATTCATTCACTACAGGTTTCATTACAACGAAAGTTCTAGATATCACAACAGAAACAACGTCCATAAGCACAACGATAAGTCCAGACGAAATGAGCACAGCAATATTGACGACACTAACAGTTCCAATGACCACAGTTGCCACAACAGATGTTGACACAACTACGGATACTACTATGGATCCAACCACCGATGTAGTGGTCACAACACTGGCAGAAACAATTGTCACGACAGAAGCAACAACAGCAATGACAACGGGAGAAGTGCCAGTATCAACAAATGCATTGACTACGGTTGAAGAAACCTCATCAACTGCAGAAAGTACTTTCATATCTACTGTAGATTTAACGTCATCTTCCATGACGACGGTGATGATGTCGACGTCGGATGGCATAACGACGTCCGTTGCAGATACAACAGGTGAATGGGATCGTTAATGATGTCGTGACATCTCTGCTGTCTTTTTAAAGTCATTTCTTTTTCTATCAGTACTAAGCCTCGGGTAGAGTAAAACAGATCACCAGCACCTAGCAAATTTCCCGTAAAGTAAGCTATGAATAAACCCGCCAAATATATATGCTTGCACTTGTACTTGTTCATGGCTGAATTTAAGGGTTGATGTGGTTCAGTTGTGTGGGTTTGTTTGGATATTTCTGATACGATACCACAAATGATTTTTAATGCAATTGCTGAATGTGTCATTTGATTGGCATTCTTATAAAACTTATAACAAGAACAGAATGTTGCCTGTATATGTCGATGAGGTTCGAATTCATAAGTTTCCAAATTTCCAATTCAAAATATTTTTTTACGAATATTATTGTCGTTTCCCCATAGTCGTGATAACCTATTTGAATGATTGTCCCTTAATTATAGTCGATGAAGAATTTGTAAATCCAACCTCCTTTCTTATTGTACGATTACTGTACAATAACCATGATAACGTTTATAACCAACATCATTAAACCTTTATTCTAGGGTATATAGGGTGTTTTCACAAATTGTAACCCTTAGTAATCTTAATGTAAGAAGGGGCATGCGTTCTACAAGCCTCGCTTTTTCGGCATGCCCCTACATCTCTCTATCACCTGCTTTTCAAACATTATGTATCATGACCTGTCTTTGTAAATACTTTTATTTTTCTTGCAAATGATTATAATTTGTTGTTGAATTGTGAAAATGATATTGAAATGGAAATAAAATAAATCAAATCAAATCAAATCAAATCAAATATAATTATATCTAACCCTTCCCGCCCCCTTCAGAATTGAATGAGAAACGCATTAATGCCTCCCTCTCGTTGATGATAATTGATTGCATGACCTCTGATAACCTGAGTGATTACTAATTGTCAAATTTATGTATTCATTTTAAATCTACAGAAACAGCTGAACCCGATGGTACACTGGCTATGACAAAATCTGTAAGTTGAAAAATACAGGAAATTAGTGAACTATTATTTCATTAATATCCTCGCTTTTGTTGTATTAAGTTATTTGGAACAGCAATTAAAGACACTAACTCAGCTAATATCATTACGTCAGCATGAACTTTTTTTTATTTAATGCATGTTTATTTAAAAATGTGAACAACCATTAACTCTGTTATTTACAATAAAGGACGTACAGTATTCATAATATGGGCTTAGCACAAATCTTAGGTAGATATGAAGGTACTTTCCCATTGTATAAATCCGAAATTACCAATTTTTCTGGTTTATCTGATTTTCGACTAAACTAATTTTTATGTGATAAGAGATATATAGACTTTCATCTCAATTTCATATTCCCTGTTATCAATTCAATTGTGAAGAACAGAGAAATTGTATACATATGTACATGTGATCAAGCAAGGTATCATTCAAAGTTGATCATTATGTGATCGTTCACTTTCTAATTGATTGCAATGTGATATTTTTCCTGAAAATTAGCTCAACCGTAGCCTATATCAACTACAATACTTATTATGGACGTAAAGTAATCGTATGGGCTTAGCATAAATCTGAGTTAGATAATGTTGAAAGTATTTGTCGTCGCTGGCTTCTTTTTTTCAATTGTTTTCGTATTCAAATCTCACATTTTAAATAAAGATTTTTATGAATAGCTTCATGCTGTTACTTTTGTTCTTAGCATTCTACTTAGTAGACTTAACATCCTTTCTACTATTTTCATTCTTTATGACTTTGTTTGCTGTTTTAATCCTTACAGAATTTAAAACGAATGAATTCTTCCGCTTTTTACCAACCGACGGGAGCCAAAAGGTATTGTTGCATGAAGACAACGAAATCCTTCTCTAGCGCCAATTCAGCGGGCATCTTATCGACCAAGGTGTTAATTCTACAGAAGGGCACGTTTCAATGGATTTGTAACTCATTTCGTGTCACAATACCCTCTGGCTACCGCCACTTCGTGAAAATACGGATGAATTGACTTTAAGACAAACATTCCAAAATACCTATTTTTTTTGTTCCTCTTTGCAGGACAATACCGAAAATACAGCGACATCGTCTTCTGATAGGGTAACAGATGCACCCACGGCACCACCTGACGCTGATGGTAGTACCCCTAGTACGGGGTCGCAGGGGAGCACATGGCCTTGGCCTCCAGGTAAGAAACATGGGGACAAACTTTTGATGGTCATGCATTACAATTATTATAGCAAAAATTGTATTAGAATCGAAGAATCGTCGACCAAATGATCTTCTAGTAGGGTACGAGATGTACCCACGGCACAACCTGTCACTGGTGGTAGTACCCCTAGTACGGGGCCGCAGGGGAGAACGTGGCCTTAGCCTCCAGGTAACTGATATGGGGACTAGATTTTAGAGGACTTGAAATCTGATAGCTGAAGAGCCATAACTACAATTATACCAATATAGCTCCCAATTACAGATCATAGGGTGCAGTGCAAAAGGAAATAGTATAGAAAATATTGTATTAGATTCGAAAAAAATCGACGTCCGAATGATCTTCTAATAAGGTTACAGATGCACCTACGGCACCATCTGACGCTGGTTGTAGTACCCCTAGTACGGGGTCGCAGGGGAGCACGTGGCCTTGGCCTCCAGGTAACTGCAATGGGGACAAACCTATAGAGAACTTGAAATCTGAAAATGGAGGCATGCATTACAATAATACGAAGATGGCTCCTAAGTACACATGTATAATAGGGTGCAATGTAAAAGGAAATATCAATTATAGCAAATATTGTTATTTAGATTCGAAAGAATTGTCAGCCGAAGGATCCTCTGGTAGGGTGATGGATGCACCCACTACACCACCTGTCAGTGGTAGTAGCACCCCTAGTACGGGGTCGCAAGGTAGCACTTGGCCTTGGCCTCCAGGTAACTGCTATGGGGGTAAACATTAAGAGGACCTGAAATCTGATAGTTAAAGGTCATGCATTTTAATTATAGCAATATTGTTCCTAATTCCTAATTACAGATATATCAGAGGGTGCAGTGCAAAAGGAAATAGTATAGCAAATATTGTATTAGATTCGAAAGAATTGTCGATCGAATGATCTTCTTGTAGGCTAACGGGTGCACCCACGATACCACCTGTTACCGATGGTGGTAGCACATCTAGTACGGGGTCACAGGGGAGCACGTGGCCTTGGCCTCCAGGTAAAGGCCCCAGCATGAGCTTTAACTATCAGATTTTAAGTCCTCTAAAATCTAATCCCCATAGCAGTTAAGGTCCCAGCAGACCAAACACGGCACGGCATCACGGCACGGTTTTTACGCGATGTCTCCACTGTGATTGGCCAATTATAATACATCATGTGTGCGGAGGAGCGCGTTGGCCAATAACAACCAAGATACTGCGTAAATGCCGTTCCGTTATGCCGTGCCGTGTTTGGTGTGTTGTGGCCTTAACTGCTATGGGGATTAGATTTGAGAGGACTTGGAAGTCTGACAGTTGAAGGTCATACATTACAATTATACCAATATACATGTAATTCCAAATTACGGATGGTTAGGAGGGTGCAGTGCAAAAGGAGATATCAATTATAGGAAATAAAAAGATTCGAAAGAATCGTCGACCGAAGGATCTTCTGGTCGGGTCACGGATGCACACAGTGCGTCACCTGCCACTTGTGGTGGTAGTACCCCTAGTACGGGATCGCAAGGGGAGCACGTGGCCTTGGCCTCCAGGTAACTGATATGGGGACCAATGAGTGTATGATACAAGGGATATTGAATGTGAAAACCGGAGGGCGGGTATGACAAAAATCAACATAAAATATTACTTCATAAGTGGATGCAATGCGAAAGGAATGTATTATAGCAAAACTGATAATAGCAGCTCTTCAGGAAACATCCGTCAGGTCTTCTTTGTCGCATTCTCGTTTCCTAGCCGACCATGATTGTGTTTTAAAGCTGGTAGTGGAGGTGCCCAAAAATCTGCGCATGACTGTCATGTCGCTGAATTAGTACCTGAGAAAAGGTCACCAGTCGAGCGCAGAAACATACGTTCGTACCTCTATAACTAGTTTTATGAAACCACGTCCGTAATTTCGATTCTTCGCAGATTGCCTGACAAGAAAAAAAAAACATCCTTAAGTCTTTGGGTTGAACAGGACCTCTGCTTGCACGGACCTACCTTTATAAAACCGTGGCTGCCTATAGTGACCAAATGTACATGCAAATGGGCTGAGGGGCGGACGTCCCCATAATTTTTTTTTAATCTATATTTCAATATCCCCACCCCTCTCCTCGGCACAATTGATATCCTGCATACACGTCTGATGACTGTGCTAGATTCTGATTTAACGATTTATTGGCAACTGTCCAAGTACAAAGGATGCTTGCCTGGGCCGTGGGCACCCGACCATGCCGACTCGATTATTTAAAGACCATATCACATACCAAATATTTATCCCGTCCTAATAATTTATTTATTTATTTATTTATTTATTTGAGTATATGTATACAGGCACAAAAGATCAGCAATCTGCTGTTTTACATCAATGTCCTAATAATACAATAAAATGAAACAGATAGTGTCCAGTAATGATAAAACACCATTACATGTTATCATCTTTCACAGTTGGCATCGGTCTTCTCTTGGGAGGCATAATTCTTGGTCTTCTTCTCATCGGTCTCGTCATCTGCCTCATCGCTATCAGGTATTTAAATTTCAAATGTCTTTATGGAAAAAACTTTTTTTCTTTTAAGAATTTGTTCTGCATGATCACTGTTGTAATGGTGTTGTTTCTTCGAGTGTGCAGTGAGGAGCTAAAGCCTGCGTCACATATTTGCCTTTTTTAGCCTGCGTCGGCCAAGCGTTTTTTGGGGGGGAAATTAAAAACGCTCCATTAACGCACATAGACGCATGTAATGCGGTGGACGTACTGACGCTCGTCGTACGCTCGTTGAGCGCAAGCCGAAGGTCAATCCACCGTCTTATCTGTGTATGCTGCCCGTCAAGGGAGCGTTTTTAATTTCCAAAAACACTAGGCCGACGCAGGCTAAAAACGCAAAGGTGTGACGCAGGCTTTAATAAAATGGTAAAATCGGACAGCCGACAAAATTAGAAAACAATTATGATATTTCTTAATGTAGATTTAAATGCTTTTTGTTAGGAGAGCTGTATGTGTGAACCAGTAGGAAGCACTATAATAAAAAAAAAATTACATTTTGTATAAGTTGCTTTACATATAGTATAATGTATATGAACAGAATGTAATATAACAGAATGTTGACTGTATTAAAGGTCCACTTTTATGACAATATATGTGGACTTGTGGTGATCTATGCTACCCTTACCATCACATTTGTGAGTGAGAGAGCTCCCAAATGTTTCCCATATATTTTATAATATTTTTTCTTTATATTTTAGAGAGACATTTTGGGAACGCCCCTAAAAATTCTCTTCATATGCAGAGTACTGTATATGAGGTCATATACAGTACTATGCATATGAAGAGAATGTTGAGGGGGCATTTGTGGAAATCCCTTGGAGGGGAACTTATTTGATTTACAAAAGACATTAAGATGTAATTACACCTGACCTGAACATACTTTGAATCATTCCTCATTATGTCTTATGTTAATTGGGGAATGTTTACAACTGGCCATTATTAAGAGAGATTAACTTGGTGAACAATGACGATGGAATGCAATTACTGCTCAATGGACTATCAAGTGAATGTTTCCACAATTCTATCAATAGAAACAACAGGCTCAATGGTGGAGTGATTCAAGGTATGTTTACGTCTGGTGAAAGTACGTCCTAATATCCTTTGTAAATAAAATAAGTTCCTCTTCAAGGGATTTCCACAAATGCCCCTAAACATTCTATTCATATGCATAGTACTGTATATGACCTCATATACAGTACTCTGCATATGAAGAGAATTTTTAGGGGCGTTCCCAAATTGGCTCACTAAAATATAAAGAAAAATTTTTTAAAAATATATGGGACACATTTGGGAGCTCTCTCACTCACACGGATGTTGGTAAAGGTAGCATAGATCATTACAAGTCAACATGCGTTGTCATAAAAGTTCCCCTTCAAGGCAAAGAAGTTTCCGAATTTCCAAACACGAAATATGACTTAACTCTATCTATATTAAAGTTCAGCTGCTTGTCAGTGGCAAATGTAAACTGTAAACCTTAAATAAATTTAAACCTTTAATGACAGCCCCAGAGCTAAAGCCAAGCGGAAAGAAGAGGACGCGGTACGTCTCCGGAATGCGCGCCAATCACCAGTCGGCAATAGCTACTCACCAGACATCGTGCTCGACCGGAACGGACAGCGAAGCTACCGCAGCATCCAGCGGATCGAAGAATCGGAAGGTCGCGATAATGAAGCATTCACAGCAGACGACGCGTCAATCATTGGCGTGTACGGCGAGCGTCAGAGGGCGGTCGAAAATCCTTACGCGACGTTCGCTTCGGATGATGCGTCAAAAAAGAAACTTTTCGCTGCTACCGCGAGGAAGCTCAATCAGATTTACGTGCCAGGGAGTCCCAATGATTCGATGGCTAGCAGAGGGACGGGGAGGAGTAGCAGCGATCGATACGGAGCGCAGCTTTTTGTCTAATAAAATGTGAACTTGTATTAAATTTGCATGTGCTTCCCGGTCACGAACTTTTTAATAAGTGGGCCTATGTTAAGCTTCGGTCACAAAGGACCCCGGAAGCAACACGACTCAACACGACTCTTTGTTAATTCACAGCTTACTGCCTCAAAACAAACAGTCGGGGTAAATCGTGTTCCTTCCGGGTTCCTATGTGACCGGGGCTTAAAGTTTGTATTGTAGTCTGCTTACTTTTGCTATCAAATTTTGTAGGATAAAAACAATTGGGATATTGTACAACGAGCATCTGCTACGGCCCCATTTACATAGAAGCCCCGACCTAACACGGCTAAACATGACTCTTTGCTAAGTTAATAGTTAACTGCCCCTACACTACTCCTGACAGAGTCTTGTTGAATCGTGTTCAGTCGGGGCTTGTATGTGACCGGCACTTAAGTGCATTGCTCGTATTCTTATTGTTTGTTTAGTCTAATTTACACGGTCATTATAAAGGCCCGGGCACTACAAACACGGCACGGCCACGGCACGGTATGTACGCGCTATCTTGGTCGTCATTAGTCAGCGCGCTCCCTCGCGCAAAAGATGATTCACAATTGGCCAATCACAGGGAAGAAATCGCGTAAATACCGTGCCGTGATGCCGTGCCGTGTTTGGTGTGCCCAGGCCTTTAATGTGTTGTAGTATAAGGGGAATTTGGAATTCCCCAAAGCAGCACTATCATTTGACTTTGCAGAGAAAAGGAGAAAAAAAATGATGAACCAAGCACCGAGTGGGAGTGTCGTGGTGTAGTGGTTCGGATTCTCGCCTCTTAATTAGAGGGTCGGTGGTTCGAATCTCACCCAGGGCGTTAATTTCCTTCAGCAAGAAATTTACCCACACTTTGTGGCACTCGACCCAGGTGTGATTGGGGACCGGTTGGATGTGACCATATGGTCAATTTAGCATTGGGTGCCTTGACTGCAGCACCTTGCTGGAACACTCCCCAAGGAGTGGAAAATTTGCATACATTGTATGCATGCATGTCAGAATCCAATAAACCGGAGTAATACTATATGTTATTGCAGGGCCTGCTGGGTGAACAGTTCGAAGAACTGAAGCAGCTACCCTGGGTAAATAAGACACATTATTAATATTGTTATTATTATTACCGACATTGTCAGCTATAGTGCGATCACTTAAGATTTGAGTATTACCTAAATCCTCGAAGTTAACTGGTATTCATAATGTTCTAATTTTTATATGACTGTTCTCTACAAATAAATTCATACATTTCGAAAAACAAGTCATATCTTATTTTCTTAAGTCTGGATTGTACACCAAAAAAAATCGAACTAATGATCACAGTAGAATCTACTGGAAAATATTCGGATCTTCTCATTTCTAAAACTTTATATAAGATATGATGATGTATGGTTGCTTCTTTGAAATTTAAAAATACTTGTAGCGTTTACCAGAACGTTGTGTTGATTATAATGATCGACTGCATTAATTTATAAAACTTAAAGTGATAATTGTATCATGTATTTACATTGAATACTATATTCTCTGTACATGTATCTAGTATTAGCTCTGTCGTCTTTCAAAAATTCCTTATAGAACTAGAGCTTTCAATTTTGCCAAATTTCTAACACATTACGCCAAAATAAGTAGTTTTATATGTATATTATATACTTTAATGTTTCTAAACATGTTTTAATTTGTTTTAAGTTATAATGGTTGTTTAGGCATTTAGGAGTTATTTCGAATAGTAACGCAAATTGTTTGAAGAGAGGAAACTACTTTTCAAACATGAACATGAACATGAATTTGAACTTGAACTTGAACTTGAACTTTATTTATATCCAAAAACATCCATACACCAAATATATTGTACATAATTACATACACAGCATGATACATCGTATGATATGGCTAGAGGATAAAAGGAACCAGACATTGGCATAAAGCCCTGGTCACATAGGACCCCGGAAGCAACACGATTCACCCCGACTCTTTGTTAATTCACTGTTAACTGCCTCAGAACAACGAGTCGGGTGAATCGTGTTGCTTCCGGGGTCCTATGTGACCAGGGCTTTAATGCTAGTCAAGTCTGGCATCTTTAAACATTGCACCTTGTATATTGTTCTAATCATAACTCCTATGAATTCTTGTTGGTTTTGGTTGTAAATGGCCCAAAACATCATTCTTCTAATAGAATGGCAATATATAAATTTAGATACAAAGAAAATACAACCTCTAATGAGCCAGTCACACCTACAGGCTGACCCTACCCTGCTGCCAAACCGATTGAATTCAATCAATATTTTGCTTAAGCCCCGGTCACATAGGACCCCGGAAGCAACACGATTCAACACGACTCTTTATTAATTCACAGTTAACCGCCTCCGAACAAAGAGTCGTGTTGAATCGTGTTGCTCCCGGGGCCCTATGTGACCAGGGCTTTAATTGAGGAATTAGAGCAATTGAGATTGAGAAAATGACTTTTAGACATGTGAAAACATTAGATTTTTAACAGAGTAAGACAGTAATAATTACAATTTTAATAATGCAATTTGAGTGCAAGGTGGGATTAGCTTGTTGGTGTGACTGCCATATAAAGCAAGAACACTCCTGACTGACTGAGGCGCCGTGGCGTGCGCCTGAAATCAAGCTGTTCTGAACAGTCATTAGACTTGGGCTGCCCGTGGGTTCGAATCCTGGTCGCATACCGTCTTTCGGGTGGAGACGTTAAGATGGCCATCCTCTTTCTCTCTTCTTCTTCTGGCGTAAATATTCAGAATTGAATGATACACGCCTCTAAAATACATCCTTTCCTTTCCTTTCCTGAAATAATACGTAGAAATCGAAAGACAAAAGGAACATATCTACCTTTAACATGTGCGGTAAATCTCACTGATATATCCAACAATTTCTAAATGACCATTCATTTAACCATGTATATACTCTTACATCTTCCAATAAATAATCTTCCAATAAATGTTTCTAGAAACTGAATATTGGCGGTATGCACAACATGTATCTTCAAGGAAAATTATAAATAAATTATAATTATTTATTCCGAATGAACTACTCATTTGTTTGTCATTCAATTTTATGTCATGTGTTAATGTCATGCTTTAGGTTGAAGAAATAATTCTGAATTTACTTATAACGTTTACAAGGCGTATATGTGATGTGGTCTTCTACGTTAGTACACACTACATAGCAAGCAAAACAAACGCAACTCACATAGATATTAATAGACGACAAAACAGAGTGGCGACTTGGAAAAAAATACCACAAAGTTTTTTTAGTGCGCGTCGGTTTCATTCTGTCATCAATAGAGGGTTACTCTTCCTCTTATTTGTCTTGAAGANCTGAAATGATTAATAAACATTTTACTTTTCTCTCTCCCGAGAGCGGGCGCTATGTCAATCATATCCAACAAGCATGGAAACTCTTCAATTTCACGGTGCTTATGGTCGAGGTAATACGGTAATTGATTTACAGAATTCTGGATAGCGTATGGTATAGATAATCGGGTTCCCACATAAGTTGCTCAAAGCCAAGGTCAAAAGTGCGTGGTGAAGGCGACTGTCCCTGTACGTCTCTGGTAGAAGTCCCACGTCGTAGGAGATAAAGGGAAATTGGATTGGGCCCCAGCACACTAGGACAAATAACTTTTTTCCAAAAAAAATCCGTCGTTGAACCGTAAAAACCTTCTACTCTTCGTTTTCTCACATTTTAAATTTTCAAATCAAGTATGAAATAAAACAGTTGGATAAAACTATTGTGTGCCTTTTATCAATAGACGACAAAACAAAAATCAAACAGAATGACAAGTTTGAAAAAAAAATGCGTGTGTTCTTTTCAGGCGAACCCGGTAAATTATTTTTCTACCAAATTACATTTTAACTTAAGTGTGATTTTTAAGTGGGCGTCAGTTTGTTAATTCAGACATCAAAGGACTGTTGCTCTTATTATTATCGGTTTTGAAGAAATATATAATTGATTTGCAGAATTCTGGATAACGAATAGTATAGATAATAGGATTCCCACATGAGTTACACAAAGCCAAGGTCAAAAGAGCGTGATGAAGACGACTATCCCTGTAAGTCTCTGGTAGAAGTCCCAAGTCGTAGGAGATAAAGGCAAATTGGACTGGGCCCCAGCACACTATGAAAAGGATGATGACGAGAAGAAGCGTCTTTAGGACATGTTTTTTTAGCCAGGATGTGTTGAGCAGATGGGTTGGGACCGTCGAGATGATTGCCACCACCGAGGTACAGGCGTGACTGACGATGCAGCGCGTACGCCGTAAGACCCTGCAGGACCGTCGTCGCAATTGCCGGGATGAGGAATGTAACAGTGAAAACTACAAAGGCAGATACGAGTTGGTATTCTTTCGACGGATACTGCGATGTGCACGTTAGTTCAGTCGGTTCCACAAAGTTAGTCTCCAAAAACGGGGAATTCGCTGCTACACCCAGTAACCAGGAAAGTCCAATAAGTGCTGTTATTCTTTTCGTCGAAAGGAGTTCTCTAACCCGTAGTGGATAAGCAACAGCTATGTATCTTTCGACGGACACAAATACAAGCGTCATCACCGATGCAACAATGGAGACCCACAAGAAGTAGTGCCCGTAGATCAGTTTGCAGTAGAGTTCACCAAATATGTTCGATGGCACGCCCTCTGCGGTCGGGTGTGGGAGAACAAAGACACACGTTATAAGGTCTGCGATCGCCAAAGCTCTTATTAGTCTATCTGTAGCCCGGCTCTTCCTCCGTCGCTTTAATAAAATGATTACGAGCGAATTCCCCACGATGCCTAGGATAGCTATGGCTAGCCGCATGATCATCCACCAAGTCCACACCACAGATTCCCATTGCCACAGATCATTACCAGGAACGGTGGCATTTACCATCGTGCTGTCTCCACTTCTTGTTGGATCATCTGCACTTCCTGTCGTCAACATTGCGAATGCTGTATAATGAAAAACCATGCGCATTCGTAATTTCGGTTTATGAAATAATTGTAGTAGGGCGATTCCACATGGTTGTTAACGGAATTACATGCCATTTTCTCGCTACATTTTGTCGCATTTAGCTCAATGTTAGAAACTGAGAGACTGTTCAGACTCTTAAAGAGTAGTATAAAGTGTCTGCCAGCATATATGTGAAGACAGAAACCTTTATATTTTCGACGTGGAAGTCTCCAAGGTATGAGGAATGTCGGTACCGAAATTACATCGGAGAATTTGCCAGTTTTGTCACTAAGCAGTCCATAACATTTGAACAATTCTGGCATATTCCTGAGGAGAGGCATTCAAACTTTCTCATATACTTCGCAGATTCAAAGCAAGTAATGCACAATCTACTGCCTCCAAGCAGAATTATATGCACTTTCAACGTGTTTTTTTTTAGATTTTTCTCGGGTGGAATTGACAAGTAGGTCTTCGTGGTAATGAGCAGGTGAAACGAATACAAATTCTCATTTGCGTTTCCCGTAGGGTTCTCCAACCAAGCGTGGCTATTCGTCGTAGAGACAGAATAGCTGCATATTTAATTCATCGATGACGTGTTCGCTAAATACATGTAGGAAGTAATAGTTATTAATATATCCTAATGGATTGCTATCATCATTACGTATCAATCAGTTTTGGGAGAGATGCTGCTTCAGATATTTAACTTACTCTGTGAGCTGCAGTAAAAATATTACCACAATGTAGTTTTTCAATAGCATATTAGAGCATGTTCATAATTTGTTTGGATAAAATCGACCTTGAAATGTTGTATAACCATCACGAAACAAAAATGACGACATTATGTCGTTCTCAAAATGTGTGTAATATATATATATACGTTAAACATCTAACCCCAATTAACATTTCTTAATCTATACCAAAACTGTATTTAAGCTTTAAATTCATATGGCCTACACAGGTACACTGTTCATAATAATGCGACAGTGAATGCTTTTTCAATTTTCACAGATATCTTGCTAGCGCATGTATAAGTTCCTTCTTTTTTCTGCATTCTTTGTTGTTTTTCATCATTCTGAATGTATGTCAGGCGGAAAGATTTGTGTGACAATGTTTCTAAGCATCTGAGCAAAGTCAAGCGATCGTTATAAACCAATCATAGTCGCGCCATTGGTTTAGAGATTCGGCTTGAAGTTTCTAAAAGATAAAAGACTGTAGGTGCACTCGCGTGTGTGCATGTAGCTTAAGGGGCCGGGTTGCATGTATGGATGTTGATGTGTGTGTGTGTGTGTGTGTTAATGTATGTGTGTATTCATTTGTGTGTGTGTGCGGCTATGTGTGTGTTCATGTGACCGTCTTGCGGTTGAGATTTAATCGCAACGGGTATTTTTATACTGCTTTATCCTTGTAAATTTTTTTCTTGTCCGTCTTGTTTTTCACCTAATCTCCTTCAGCTCACTTTTCCTTTGCAAAATATTTTTTTCGATATGTGTTTTTACATACCTACTGATTCAACATCTATATATTGCTTTCAAAAAGGCTAAAAACAGAACACATCCGCTTAAAAAATGCATTGATCAAAAACAATATGTTTGTACGTATATATATATATATATATATATATATAACACTTTTTCCGCACTTAGGGGGAAATGCGGAATAAATGGTAGGTAAGGGGAATTCTTACTAAAGAAGAGATAACTCTTTCAAAAATGTCATTAAAAAGCTGGTTTTTCCTACATTCATACAAA
>BQKZ01002462.1:0-16377 GCA_036244855.1 Temnopleurus reevesii
TATGTCAGCAGCATCATTCTCTTCATCATCATCATCTTATTCCTCCTAAATTTCATCATTGTCATCTCCTTCGTCATCATTCTGATAATCGACATCATAGTCGGCAGCAGTTTGTCATCGTAATTACCCCATCACTTTCACCATCATCATCATCACCACCACCACAACCACCATCAACATCATCATCATCATCTTCATCATCACCATCATCATCATTATCATATCATCACCATCATCACAAACATCATCCTCCCCTATGTCAGCAGCATCATCCTCTTCATCCTCCTAAATTTCATCATTGTCATCACCTATTCTTATAATCGGCATCATCATCATCACCACCAACATCATCATCACCAGTGCTACATCATCGTAATCACCCCATCACCCTCATCGTCTTCCTCATCATCAGCGGCATCTTCATCATCATCATAATCATCGTCGTCATCATCATCTTCATCATTATCATCGTCGTCATCATCATCATCACCACCATCATCATCATCACCGCCATCATCATCATCATCACCATCATCATCATCACCACCATCATCATCATCATCATCATCATCATCAACACAATCATTAATACTTTGTCATTCTTGGGCATCCAGGGGCCGATTGCTCGAAAAGGTCTTAGCTATCCTCTTCATGCTAAGACGTCTTGACTTATTGTGTCACCCTCGTAACATAGACATTTGTGTTGATATGACTATGTTAAGAGGGTGACACAAGAACTTAAGAAGCCATAGCATGAAGAGGATAGGTGAGACTATTTCGAGCAATTGGCCCCAGACAATTATTTTTGCCTAACCGTCATCATCAGCATGAGCATCATGATCATCAATAGCGTAATCATCACCATCATTATCATATGGTTTGAAAGAGGTTCATCGTGGTGAAGAATAATTGAAGCGAGTTTATCAGGTGTCTCACGATGTGCAAACATAGAACGATAGTGGAATGAGAGCAGCCGAAACGTCAGCAGCCGAAACGTCATTCTTCTAACGTTCTACATATGCACATCGTGAGACAACTCATTAACTCTCTTCAATTATCATTATCATTACGTGTACTTATACTTGAGACTAATTACAACTTAAATTAAAATCAGCAAATTGAAATAAAACTGAAATTACCAGATCACACATTGTATATTGTTCAATTTAGGGGCAGAAGAATCCCAAGGCTTTTATTGGTCACAAAAATTTATTCACAAATTCATCCATCGTAGAAAAACATATTAGATCCAAAAATCATAGTTTTTATTTTTAAACATCAACGATTCAAACAATATGGTTGATTAATTATTTTCATACCCTAGGAAATGTTTTTAAATACCTTTTCCTCACATACTTTCAATAAGGGAAGATTAAAATTGATGAGGTAATACAAGAATATATCCTATTTAAATCAAAATTGTTCACAAACCATTTTTCTCTCAAAACTTTTAACTAGGGGCATTTGACGACATTTTTCGTTCTTTTCTTCAACACCTTTTATCCTTTACATCATGGGTCAATGCTATTCAATAATGTCCTTCGAAATGGAGGTAGAGCCTTATCATTTATTGTTGCTCACGATGATTCATTTTCTGCCAGGTTAGGTAGTACTGCAGCTTGATATTGTCAAGGCATTATGCCAAATACTGATAATGCACGACAAAGGCACATTCTGAATAAAAAAAGGATGTCTACCCTACAGATATTTAATCCAAATATCTTATCATCAAGTTTATTTGTTTTCAATGAGCATAGGCATTACACACAGCAGCAGCAGCGGCTTTCATTAGGTTAGGCACAGACTGATTTACAGCTATAACAAATGTTACTCTTTCAAACATAGGCTGATATATAAACAAAAAGACGCTATACATCAAATACGGAATATTTGATAGTTATTTAATTAAAAGAAGAAAAATATAACTGACTTAATACTGGTCTACAAAAAACACCAAATCTTACTACCAAAAAACGTGCCTAAATATGACTGTACAGAGCACAAAAAGTTATTGAATCCCCAATATTTTCCTGAAAAAATCTTACATGTTTAAAAAAGTCTACGTTTGCTTGTAATTACATTCCTCACTACCTACTGAAACTACTATAAAAATAGAAATGAAAACTCCAAGACACAGAGACTGGCAGCAGTAATAATATACAACGCGAGAAGAAAAACAAACGTGTGTCATCTAAAAGTAAGCGAAGAGAGAAGGGGAGTAGGGAGAAAGATCTACTAGAACCTAGTAGGAGATAAACGCGAGAGCTAAGAGAACTATAACTACATCTACTGGTTAAAAGATGAAGCTGACAAAATACTATTACAAAGCCTATTAATTTTTTTTTTCTTTATAAAAATTTGTCCTGTCGAAAAAAAAAGATTTGTGTAAAAATATCAAAATATTGTTATTCACAATTCTTTTTTTAAATCATATTTTACTTCAAATTCTTCAAACAGATGAAAAAAATCTGTAGAAAGTAGCACCATTTCATAAAGATCCTTAACTGTCACCCTAGGATCACCCTACTTATCTTAACATGATACATTTATATAAAATAATACAAACAAAATTGGACAACCACTCCTGATGAAAGGGTCTGTGAGTGTTGTGTTTTTTTAATAGAAACCCGGAAGTATTCGTGGGCAGCTGCTGATCGACTCTCATTGGGTGAATCGAAACTCGTTAATCTTGTCATAAGGCAACAACAAACTTTTCTCTGATTTTGGTAACAATCTCTTCTGATATGTTCGTCGCTCTCTTTTATAGGTGATGGGACTTGGTGGTGGTTCCGCTTCCAGCGGGCACTTGCTGATTGCGCCTAATGCTAGTTGAAACACGCAGAACCGACGGTGTAACCGAACTTCTGGTTGCGCCTCCCAAAGTCGAGAGGAGCAAAGTCGGCAATTGGAAGCTGATGAAGTTTTGATGTATTCACCTCTAAGATGGTCTCACCAAGTGTAGGCTTGTTCTGTATAAAGTATTAGGGAAAGAGAAAAGAACAAAAATTATACAAAAGTAATACTGTCAAAGAGGAGCACTGATATGACAGGCTCTCATTTCAACAAGGTAATATTCCTGGTCCCATCTCTTAAATCCAAAGCTTCAGTGTTGCAAGCTTCGGTCAAACTCGTACCCCAGTGACCAGACTGACTCTAGAGTGAGGTTTGTATACTCAAAGGAATGTAAATTCCTTCCTGTTAGGTAATTCCAGTGAATCTCGCTTAAGATTCCCTGTAACTCTTCCTGTGTTCCGGTCGCAGAAATGTTCATCGAATTGCTGGTATCATTCGCAAAAATTCACATACACGCGGTTCCCCATAGACCGATATTAATACAGTAAATCTCCAAAAGGGGAAGTCTGATCTGGGTCTGAATGTCTACAACTAAATGAGAATGTATTGTTTTGTACTTTGGGAACATACAGGATACGGGAACCTATTGCACGAAAAAATAAATAACCTCTAGGGCCTGTCTATTGTTATGCGTTCAATCTTGTCTTGGCAACTTGACCAGTTTTCTTTACCCCAAAGTAGTGCAACCACCACAAGATTCCTGGCTAACACACAAAGAGTTCACTGTACCTTGCACTCGTCCTTGAGGACCTTTGGTTGATTGAGACCATCGAACGTGAACTCTTCATCGTTTGCAGCTAGCAGCCTGAGAGAGTTCTCATAGCTGTCCTCGAGCTGGTCGTACCAGGCGACGCTGTTCACGCACTCGTACGTGAACTTCTGCGTTGCCTTAGAGCTGAGGAGACGCAGGAACGTCAGCTGGACGATGCCTCCTTGGTAGGAGAACTAGCAATGAAGAGAAAAGGAAAAGATGATAATGGTGAGTATGATGGTGACTGATACAAACACGATATAAACTATTTTCGAAAAAATTAAGTCAAACACAAGTACAATGGTCCTTTGTAATGCTATTCAAATCGGTGTCCGCTCAGTTGAATACATGGCATACGGTTCTATTGTCTGTGGCCAACTTAACTTCTCGGAAATCGTTTATATCGTGTTTACAGTGCAAACTCATTACAACAAGGTGTTTGAGACTATAAAAAATACGTCGGTACAACAGTCATCTCTTCATAGCAGAGGCAACACAATAAGTTATCAAGAGCTGGGACCAGATTTTTTACCCCTTTATAGCAGATATTTCATTATATCAGGTCTCTTTATAACGAGTTTTCATTGTTAATCTCTTTGTAGCAACACCCCCAATGTCTGATAAATCACCTCAATCTAAACATTGCAAATTATGGAAAAGGCTTCAAATATGCTGCTATTCAAATCAGGAATAAATTACCTCTTCGCTGGACAATTAACCTTAGAATAAATTGAAGGAATCGTACAATAAAATTTTTTTTTTACTGTGTTTTTTTTAACTGTTGTTCACCATTGTTTGTTTTGTTGGTTCTCTTTTACTTATATTTTGCCCAAAATTTAATAGTACTTTTGTTACTCCCATTGTTGTATCTATTATGTCCAGTAATGCCTATGATGAATAACCGCTTTGATGCTGCGCCATTATGTAATTATGTTGATTGGTATGTAGTTATCGTAAACTGGAAAGTGCGCCATCTGTTGGCGGCCTCTCTGTGCTTTGTTAATAAATGGTAATCAAATGGCAATTCAAAGTTGTCTAGTATTCACTTTATTTATCTGTTAATTCGGTCTTTACTAAACCATGGTGCTAATAATGTGTTTTTTTCATCCTCTGTAAATCTGTTTTAATTAACAAATAAATGAATATATTTTCTTGTTCTTACTACCTGGTACAAAAATAAGCAACGAACAGATTATGAACAAAAGAAGAAGATGATGATGATGATGATGATGAATTTTTGTACAGCACCATGTTTTACCAATGCTTGGGGCTACGAGCGCTTCCTCAAAAAATAACCACGTCGCTCAAAAAATAACCATGTCTCTCAAAATTTCAACCTCCCGATCAGTGCTACAAAATCCTTATTGGGTCAGGAAACCATTATTAAAATCATTGTATAACATCATTTTCATTTAAAAACTCTCATCTGCTACATTATAAATGCCACCCAAATGATATTGAAGGCAATAAAATAAAACCTTACCTCTTTTCCTCTCAAATTCTCCAGGAACCACTCTCCTGGGACGGCTTTTCGGAATCCTTTAGTCTCCGTCTAAAATGAATAAATAATAAATAAATAATCAAATTAATACAGTTACATATCTTGGAGTAATGCAAACTGGTTTTGCATAAATGACATAAAATAAGACAATTTAATACAAGATTCATACACTACAATAAATGTAAAATTGATGAAATAGTGGAAGTAAAAGTTTAATATGCTATTTCTTAAGAGAAACAAAGTCGAGACTGTTCATTTTGATTGTTTAGTTTCTTGTGTCTAATTATAATATCATGCATGCATGTCTTATATCTTTATATTTAGTGTTCCTAAAAAAACTGTTTCTTTTTAGGTCGAGGAGATCTAGATCAACAGAGGCCGTCGACAATATGAGAGTGAAAATAGAATGGGTAAGGTTGTTGATATGCTAGTCTGTGACTTTCCTAAAATTGTCGTACTTATGTTTGACATGGTGGCATTGTGCTTGCTCATAAATATAGGGATCAAAATTCACAAAGGTGGTTTATTTCAGTCCTAGGTCTAATCCTGGTTCAAAACCTTGGTGTGGGAAAATTGATGCGATCAATTTCGCGCGTAAACATAAAATTGGTCCAATGAACGCATATTCTGCAATTAATAAAGCGCATTTATACATAAGTATCTATTCATCGTGCCCCCTCCGTATCTCAATTCAAATCTTTGCTAAAAACATGTTTCTTTAAACAGTAAAATGTTGTTGTGGGTCGGTCAGTGGAGGTGCACACTATATTTACATTGATTTAATTGATCGCCTCTGTTTTTGTTAATTGTTTATGTTACCTATTCCTCCTCTTTTTCTTCACTTAATTATTATTATTATTATTAAGTTTTCCACACTAGGTTTTTGAACCAGGTTTACACCATGGACTAGAACCTTGAGAATTCCAACCCAAAATATTCAGACCACAAAGAGAGATATAAAACATGCATTTTGGGACCTATGACGATTGCTTTTGTCCTAATATTGTCACCAAACACACAGAGAATTAAATGAAATTGTTATCAGTTTATGTATATCATGCACGCAAATGGAAATCATCTGTGTGGACTGTTCCCAGTGCCTCCTCATTCGCATAGACGGGCCCAGGAGGGACGAAATCGCATCCCCCAATTGGCAAAGTTGCAGGGGCCGTCTGGGAAAACCTGGAGGACATTTATCTTTCATTTATTGTCTTTCAGACGTTACTGCTAGATAGTGGCAGCAGTGGGATATTTCACATAGCAATGTTGATGTGAAATCTTATGAGTCGTCTTCTGATATTTTTTTGTTTTGGTCCTGCCTATTACCTGCTACCTAAATTCATTTTTGAAAAAATGCGACCATTCATGAAAAAATGAATGAATGTACAATTACAGACATAGAAAAACCAATGATGAAACGAAACAACTAAAAACGATAGCGCCATTCAAGCATCATCACAGCCAAGCAGACAGCCATTTGCAAATGCTGAGCCAATCAAATTTGACAAAAAGGACCAATTTGAACAATACTCTCCAACATAGATTTAAAGTAAAAATAGAGAAACAATTATACGTGTGAGGATATTCAAATGATTTGCATCATCCCCTGATTTGGGATATTTTGATAGTTACGAACAATGGCTCTTACTGATTGAAATCCTATAGATACAGTGAAAATGTTAACACGAAGCCACTCGATATATCGAAGTTCACTGAATTATCTTTTGAACAAACGTAAATATGACAACAAACAATATATGAACAATCTTCATATAACGTCATAAATCTTAAATGAATATGATGATATTATTAGTATTGAATGATTCCAAGATAATCATCTGGTGGATTTGTTTTATTCATGCTCATATCATGTTCACATTCTGAAATCCGTACAGAAATCTGTGTAAATCAAGTAATTGGACGAAAGTAAAAATATGATGTTGAATAAGATGAATGATTGTGAGGATGTGAAATCTAGAATATTAGAGTTCATATATATATTCCTCAATTTGTTAAATAAACCTATGTGTGGCATAGATTGTCACACATGTTTATTTCTGCTATCCACCTTTCAATTAAATCAACTACTTAACCCATTTACAACTGAATTCTGTAATTCCCATAGATTTTGTGCAGGGACTATTCGGTTCCAAAATTTAGCGAGTTCACAATGTGAACCTACAATGCCACTACTATATCATTGATATCAGTTCTAGATTGATGTTTCAAGCGCATAGGTGCCAACTGCTGTGAATTTTTTTCTATAATTTGATTCTTTTACAGGAGTATGGAGAGGAATAGATATCAAGGGTCGATTGAAAATTAAAGAATATTATATTCACTCACCACATCTGTTTCCCTAAAAATATTTTATTATCCACTGCTATTTACTAGTAATGTTTCTGGCTTTGGAGTGTTCTGAATTTTGTTGTTCTATATCTCTCAATCTTTTTAATAACTTATTGTTGTTTTCCCACTAATAATATTGGTTCAATGGGATCGGGATAATCTGAGCAATTGAATAGTTAACACAACAATGTTCCAAATAGTTACTATAAGAAAGAACTTCCTTATCGAGCGAACTGGAGAAATTACAAGTTAGAGTTGGCACCTATAAAAGTGTGGAGATAGAGAAACGAACACAATAATTGCATCACAAATATATTCAGCACCTAATAAAACACATATATGACGTCTTAAAATGATACATGAAGCATGGAAATGCAAAGACAGAATTAGCTGATATTGCGATGTGTAACATGAAACAAACAAAACACAATTAGAAATATCAATATTGTAATTGGTAAAGACAAAATACCGAATTTTCTTCCGTGTAATTGTAGACAAGCTGTAGATAAATAAGACAGATGCAAGGGGAAAAAGCAGAAGAAATGCAAGAATGGTAATGATTATGAACACATAAAAACCTTCACAAAACATAACAGAATGAAATATTGTCTACAAAAAATGCCTGGTTTAATAGCAATTTGCCTATAAGCGTCAAAGAGCAGGTAAAATTGTAGCGAAGCACACCTTTTACCATTGGAAATACTGATGTATAAAAGATAGAAGACATATTTTGTGGGGAGAAAATCATTAAGAATCAACTAATCATCAGTTGAGGTTCTAGGTGATGCTGAGGGCACGATGAAACTCATAAAAATATAAAAGCATTTAATTAAAATTGTAAAAGTCTAATGCTTTGGTGTATATATATGTGGCAATACTACATTTAAAAATTAATTTGATGAGCCTTACATTGTGGTTTAAAAGCAAGGGTAGTAAGAGGGTTTTGCGCTCTGCTTGGTTCAAGTAAAGGGAAACATTAGCTGCTTTTAAAATGAATATTTCATGAAGGTCTTTTTCTGAACTGCATAATTCTTCATTTCAATTTCATTTTATATACTGGATAATCAATTCAAAGTGATATATGATAATATTTTAACATAGACTACCCCCATCTACATTTGAAACGAATTCTCTAAGAAAGAAAATCTTCAATATCTTCAAAATCCCCATGATATAATTATTCCAGAAAATAATAAAAAAGCAAAGGTTTATGCACAGGGAAAGCATCTTTTCTAGCGAATAAATTCTAAAGCAGTAGCTCGAAATAAATTACTTTCTGGCTGCAACAAAAATGATGGGCAAGGTAACAAATCGTGAAGGCATGTCAGAACTATTTTGAGATGATGCAAGTGGAACCCACATGATTCTTCATATAGATAAGAGATAAGGTGTCTTAGAACCAGAAATTGTCAGAAGTTGTTAATTTGTGAACTCAACAAAGTTTTTAAGAGGCATTTTGAAAGTATAATTGGCAATTTTCTTTCAAAGCATCTCGGAAATGCACCGTCAATCAGTGTTACTTCATGTTGGTATAAGGCAAGAATTATTTTCAATCGATCATTGGCAATTTCTTGGTCGTTGTACAGTGAATTAGTATCAGATTCGACTGAAACATAGCATAAATAGAAAGATATATCCTTTCTTGCCCATTTGAGGGTGACCATTATTGAATTTGTTGAAAAAAGTAAATTCCAAAATTTTGTCTTGAATAGGTTAACTTAGTGGCAGCGGTGGGATGCTTCCAGAACTGATTTTGTTTGGGCGAAGAAAACAATTTGTGTATCATTGGGTCAATTTTGATACTTGCACCTTTCTCTTTACTGACATGCATTCACATTTTTCCCAGTTCCATTCTAGATTGTATGAGCAGCAAACGTAGCGTGTGAACTTACATGAGCAGTTGTGTTATCTGGCGCGAGACAGGTGTCTCCACCGGCAGTCATATTACAGAATGCGTAGAAAGCATCATCGGGACATCCTTCATTAGGATCGATCCAATAATAACCTGGAAATGAAGCAAGTGTGAGTAACATGAGGATATTGAGTCAATTCAATTCAATTCAAATCAAATTTTTCATTTCCATATGAATGAGATATTTAAAACAACACAAAATATTAAAATGGCATTTTTCAACAAATCAAGGAAATGTACAAAAGAAATATATACATAATATTAATTTGTGCAATGAAAATTTGATGACAGAATCTTGAATGTTTTTGTAATAAAAACATGATAACTGGTGACTTTTTGATCCAATGCAGATTTAATGAATCATAATAATTTTAATTATAACATTTATATGGCACTTTATACTGGTGTTTCTAAGCGCCTAATGATGATAATGATAATGATAATGGAAATTTACATGGCCAATTGATGATGGGCTTGGCAGTTCCTGTGCAAGGCCAGATAATTCATCCTCTCAGACAACTCTGAATTCAAACCACTCTACCATTTCATAGAAACTTAAAATGAGATATAGATGATGAAAATTTATTTCTGGGTTGTTCCTGATATAGCGTGACATGAATGGTTCCATGACATTTGCTCTGGGGACAATTGCACAAATGAATAATCTGCAAAGTAACCAAACTTCTAACCTCTAAACTAATCTAAATCTAAGCCTAAACCTAATCTTCAAATAAATCTGAAGCATAAAACATACATAACACTAGCCGTACGTCTAGTAAATAATTGAGACCGAAATAAAATTGGTAAATTAAACAAAATGCTCAAAATGAATAATCTGCAAAGTTATCAAACTTCTAACCTCTAAACTAATCTAAACCTAAACCTAAACCTAATCTTCAAATAAATCTGAAGCATAAAACATACATAACACTAGCCGTACGTCTAGTAAATAATTGAGACCGGAATAAAATTGGTATAATAAATAATCTACAAATAATCTACAAAGTAACCAAATTTTTAACCTCTAAACTAATATAAACCTAAGCCTAAACCTAATCTTCAAATAAATCTGAAGCATAAAATCTGTCACAACACTAGCCGTTCATCTAATAAATAATTGAGACCGGAATAAAATTGGTGAATGAAACAAAATGCTCAAAATGAATAACCTACAAAGTAACAAAACTTCTAACCTCTAAACTGATCTAAACCTAAGCCTAAACCTAATCCTCAAATAAATCTGAAGCATAAAATCTGTCACAACACTAGCCGTTCATCTAATAAATAATTGAAATAAGAAAAATTGTTAAATTTAACGACACTGGCAGGAGTTAATTTGATTTTACTAACCATCCTGGGTCTTAGGATGGCACATAAGAAGGTCCTTGCAAGTACGGGCGGGGTTATCCTTGGTTCCGTTTGGCTTCTTGATGCCTTCCACATCCGTCTGCAGCTGATCCAACGATGTGAAGAGCACCTCCATAGCCTTCACGTACGGCAGCGGAAGATCATCAAAGCCAGGCACGTATCTGAAAGGCATATCCGGCAGATCCTCGATGTTCATGCCGTTAGCCAGGTACTCGTCGATATCGAGGAAATCGTTGTCGGATGGGATGTTGTTGGGATCCACCTGTCGCTTTCGTCTCTTGGTGCCTCCGAAAGGACTGGAGCTTGAGGCAGACAAGGTAGTCTCTCCTTCCGCGCCGGTGTCGAAGGTTGTGTCGCCGTCGGTTGAAGCACCAACTCCGGGCACGCCAAAGTCTCCGTAATTGGGAGGGTACATGTCTGGGCGAAGGGTGAGCATACCACGGTCTACCAAGGCTTGCAGGTACTGGTGGCAAAGACAATAGTACAGAGGTTAGGATGGCTACACTATGTTTGAATAAACAGCTGTATACTGTTATTTTGATTTATTTAATTTGATTAATCATATTTTCCATTTCAATAAAGTTTTCACAAATTGAACACAAAAAGGTAATGATTTGAAAGTAGAAACAAAAACATTTACATAATGTCAATTAAAAGAAAATCCCTAGCCATATATCTGGATGGGGACGTGTATATTTGAGGAATGGAGGGGCAATCACATAAACTTCAATAGTATTTTAAACAATATTTAGAGTCAACAACTTTCTTACCAAAACCAAAATCTGCATACATGTTTATTTGTTTCTCTAAAATATTGGGATGATATTTTCTGCTATTTTTGTTCATTATTTCTCTTTTTCTCAAACAGAATCATCTTTTTTTTTCTAATTAGGCAATTATTCTTGGGGAAAAAGATAAAAATTACCAATAATGTTAGAATTTTAATCTGAAAAACTGTTATAAAAGAATCATACATTTCAGGTAAATCTAATCATATCATGTTGCACAAAGAAATTCCATACGTTCATATTCTGTCAATAATGCCCTCTATCAAGATGGGGCACTTCTTTGAGGTTTATTTATATTGCAAACTTTGATCAACCTTCTCATGAAAATTATCTAAACAGTAGAGCAACATCAGCTTTCATTTTCACCATCTCTTAATATAATAAAACCTATATCAAATAAAGAATTCCTAAATTACCCAAACCCATATATTTTTTACATCTACGACACAAAGTAATAGTCACTATGCAAAATACTATTGAAATTATTACCTCTGCTGTGGCTGGTGGTCCCTAGAAGGAGAGAAAAAAAGTAGAATAAAAATTACCACTTTGATGATTAGTCATATGACACAGAACAAGTTACCAAAAAATATTCAAACTAATTAAATTAGATTTCAGCTAACATACATATCTAGTTGCTGTGAAATCATTTGATATGCACAATACATTTATTTATTTATTTATTTTATTCATTACTATTATTTATACAGGGTGGCTCATTTCACCAGTTTGGTGGTCTTCCATGAGACTCTTTTTGCAAACAATGACACGAATTAACACAATAATACAAACAATAAAACAATATATTGAAATATATAAATATACAAGTGATGATGAATTCAGAATATTTACAAACATTATCCTTATAAGCTACATAATTTTTCATTCAATAAAATTAAATGGTTATTTTCAGAAATTAAATCGAGTTAAATTACGTAAATCAAGAGCAGTTGAAGAACTAAAATTTAATCATTTTACTAAAGAATAATTATTCTACTAAAGAATAATGCCTCCAGCACCAGAGGTCTAAATAAATGACCAGAACAAAGAGAAGAGTAAATAAATGCTAGAATTAAACAAATTAGAAGTCTCCTATACTACTCAGACTATAGGAATATGAGAGAGTAGAAAAAAGAGCAAATTTGTAACATATTTCCATAATACAAAAGCCAAAATCATCAAAATGGACTCAGCTCACATATTCTCAGATTGATTCTACATAATTTTTAACCATAGGAAGTATAAATCCAATCAAGTAGATAGAAGCATGCCTTACTACTTAGTCAGTAATGTTTAATAAGTTATTAATGTTGCTAAATATTTCTATTCAGTAAGAAATATGTCTTTTTTTCAGAAAGATGAAAAAGTTTGACTGAATTACTTACAGGCTGTCCAGGTCCTCCCTATAGATTAGAAAAATGAAAAACAAAAGAGAAATACAATTTCATAATTGAATACAAGATAAACTTCAAACAGTATTTGCAATTATAATGTATACCGATATTCATCACAGGAAACGTCCGTAATTCTTGGCTCAAAACATGGCACATGAAAATCTTGGACTGCATTGAAAATTGCAATCAAACATTGAATTATTTCATTTGATTTATGACTTTTGATTTAACAACACACATGATATTTGATGATACTGTAACAAAAGTGATTAAACAAGACTTGAAGTACATAATGTAAAATAATCAAATTTATGATTATTGGTTTCTTTTATCAGCATTTTTCTGTTTTTCTAAATCTTAAATCAATAAACTCAACACAGACACAGCCAATCTCGTCTCTCCCTGCCCATAAATGTGGTACATTTTCACAAATGTGTACCTATGTCATACATTTTCGTAGACCTGGTTAATTGACATTATTTGGTACACAGTAATAATTGGTTAAATTCAATCTTAAAGATCTGTTCAAATTGTCATAAAAGAAGCTTTATTGTCATAAATCATGCATAAAATCAATACATTAGTCATGACTGTGAACAATATTGTCACAATATTCTATTGTAGATCAAACTGTTTACATCCTATATTCTATAATTGTAACAATTTTTATTCAATTTGATATTCTTTTATTGAACAAACACTTTAAATTTCATATTCTATTGTTTATAAAAAATGGTTTCAGTTGATACTTTATTGACAACTAAAGTCTTTGGCCTTCATATTATATTATTAACCAAACTATATTTGTTTGTATTATATTGTGAATACTCACTGGTGGTCCTCTATCTCCCTTCACTCCATAGTCTCCTCGCTCTCCTGGGGGTCCAGGCAAACCATCTCTACCCTGAAAACAACAAGGTAAAAGAATAAGTGTCAATTCATGATGATG
The DNA here is from genome assembly GCA_036244855.1 of Temnopleurus reevesii. NCBI lineage: Eukaryota > Metazoa > Echinodermata > Echinoidea > Temnopleuroida > Temnopleuridae > Temnopleurus > Temnopleurus reevesii. Next base: position 13,866 of record BQKZ01002462.1, read on the forward strand.
CTAATGATAAAACCAGGGTAAAGGCTATAAAAGAAAGTACCCATTTGTCACGAGTAAAAAAACTATGTAAAGATTTCCTAATAGATAGTAAATTGTATGATGTATGCATGTGTGTGTTTATGTATAGGTGTGTGTGTGTGTGTGTGTGTGTGTGTGCGTGTGTACTTGTATGCTATTTTATTTAAAAAATGGATTTTTTAAGTTTAATTATGTTATATTTTAATGTACATGTATTTAATTTCATATTATGTATTTCAAATGTATTAAATGTTTTTAGATTATGGGGCTCCGACCACAAGCACAAATAAGGAGTCCCAACCTCTCATTTTTTGTTATATTTGTGTTGATTTGTATGTCTATTTATCATGTTTATTGTCTGTTTTGTATACTATGTTTGTTACTTCTGTTCTTTAAAAGATTGATTGAATAAAACAATCTGAATCTAACTCGATCAGTAGATCACAACCAGGGGGTGTTTCATCAAGATATGTCGCAGCGACAAGGAGTCATTTTCCGACAGTTCCCATAGCAACTGTCACCAATAGTGCTTTTCATCCAATCACAATCAAGGAATTTGTCAGGGCTGACTAATTGTCTCAAATCTTGATGAAACACCCCCAGGGGCTCCAAGGTTCAATTTTTGGCTGTGTCATACAAAAAGATGTACAAAATATGGGAATTACTGCTAACCTATTTGGATTTCAATAAGAAAGGAACAGTGTGTGTCGAGCTGGCACTGCTCAGCAGCTGCAGGACTCACATCTCAATGGGAAAATAGAATTTTGTTTACAATTTAATAAGATTTGGAGTAGACTTAATCAGAGTATTTATAATACATCATAAAAAGATGATGATGATGATTTTGGAAGTGATTAATAATGAGTATTTTGTCAGTGTTTTAGTAACGAATAAAAAAATCCAAATGCTTAATACATCGTTTCAACTCTCCCTTCTTGTGATAAATCAAAAAGCGACTTGTACGAAGCCTTAATCTTGAATTTTACAAATTATACGTTTCTCATGATAAATCAAAAAGTGCCTAGCTCACACGTTTAAGATATATGGACGTGCACAGAAAGAGAGCATGCGTTCAACAAGCCACTCACAAAGCCTTTCTCGGGAATAGGGTCCATGCATTTATCGTGAACGAGATGATTTGCTTCTGACTCCTTAACTTTATAATGTGAGTTAAAGTTATTTTAAGTTCATTTCAAGTACATAAATTATATACAAATTACATTTCTTGACCTTAGATACCCTTTAAGACAATAAACCTTCTATTATTTTTCTATAGACCTATGTCATTCTGCTCATATTGTATTCCTAATGTATTCTATACTGCTCTTTGTATTTATGTGTCTTCACCAGCATTTGGTTTGAGATGACTGGGATGGAAAACCTGCGGGTTATGGAGATTAAGTTCTCCTTTTCCACGCCTCTGCAGCCCTCTCAAACCAACTGCAGGTCTTAAATTAATTATTCCTTTGCCTAATTCTTGTATCTTTGTATCCTTTACTTATACTGCAATTGTTTTGTTTTGAATTTGCCGAATAAATAATAATAATAATAATAATAATAATATCGTGACTTACCGGCAAACCTGGAGGTCCCTCGGGTCCTCCTAATCCACGTGGTCCTTCACCGCCCTGTACGACAATGAGAAATAAGAAGAAAAATTATAAACACGTTTACTGCATAATTGTTTTGTTTGTTTGTTTTTTTTGGGGGGGGGTTAATTTTCGCACTTTTCGTGGTAAAAGTGCTGACCGCGAATTTCCGACCTGCGAACATAATCCTTCGGAATTTGTATGAAAAGTTAACATAAGTAGTACTTGCTACACTGCATTTTGAAGTGGCACGTTGACGCTTTCATTGTTTCACTCCCATGTATACTTGCGATTCTAATCAAACTCTCCAGAATATACAGTGATTACGTGGCAATTCTTTACAATTTTTCAGCATTCAACAGCATTCTTTTGCAGCAGTAATCACTTTCTGTTTCTTGAATAATCTTTATTAGTTTTGAAATGAAACTTAAAGGATCTCCCTTGGGTCCTTGGGGACCTTCCTCTCTTTTGTATTACTTGTCCGATTTTCTTGAACCTTTTTGTGTTTTCCTCCAGTTATGAAAAATGAAATAATTTAAAATGAAACTTACAGGATCTCCCTTAGGTCCTTGGGGACCTTCCTCTCCGCGGCTTCCCTTGTCTCCCTTCTCTCCCAGCGGTCCAACATCTCCAGTGCGTCCCAGGAATCCACGATCTCCCTGTCAATTCAAATAATAATAATAATAATAATAATAATAATAATAATAATGATAACACTATCTGCGGAAAAAGGGGAATTGCTATATTGTGTTCTAAAAGGCGAAAAAAGGCGAAAATATGAATTTGCTCATAACAGTCACAAAAAATGAATATTTAAAGAAAAATCATTACAGGGACTTCCTTTTGATGTCTTTAAGTCGTTTATGTATAAAAATACAAGTTTGGAATAAATGTGCATTTTTAAA
>BQKZ01002462.1:24156-45406 GCA_036244855.1 Temnopleurus reevesii
AGTCCCCTGGGTCAGAGCTAGGGGGTGCCAAAATATGATGACCAAAAGGGCTTATAAAGGGGCGCCAAATTGTAGGCGATTACCTATTCTTTTTTTTTTTTGGTTGTCAGCTCAGCCCCCCCCAGGGTATCAAAATCCTGGGTGCGCGCCTGGTAGGTAGAGATGGTGTCTGGTAGTATTAGTGCTAGAAATAACTCATTACAAATATCTATCACAGCATGTTCTTCGTTTATATATTCTGTACATGGTAGTAACCGTTAGTAGGTGATGTCATGAACAAAATTCATATTATCAGAGCACAAAAAGTATGGCCTATTCTTGAACCATCAAGTTCTACGTCACACAATCATTAACCCATTGACTAAAGGAACCGGATAATTCCTACACAAAGTCTATTGGAATAACAGAATTCAGTAGTCAATGGGTTAAGACCAATCAGCCTTCCAATTAGAGGATACAACATAGCTTCCCAATACCCAACAACACACGGTAGCATTTGAAGGGTTAAATTACCTTGTTTCCTTTTGGTCCAGAGGGTCCTTCAATACCTCTTGCTCCTGGGTTGCCTGGAAGACCAGGAGAGCCAGGTTCACCCTTTAGTCCTGGGTCTCCTTTGAAGCCCTACAAGGAAAGAAACAAATGATCATTTCAATGACTCTCAGTCTATACCACTCTCTCCATTTTGTGATGTACTGGTTGCTTGAAAGATTAATATGGAGTACCACAAGGCTCAATCTCAGGTCTATTATTGTTTTAGAAAATTCCCTTATGTTCAACACAGACCCTAGAAGGAAAGAAACAAATGATGAATTTAATGACTCTAACTCTGTATCACTCCCTTTATTTTGTTATGTACTGGTTGCTATACAACACCTGTATCTAATCTAACAAGTAAGGATGGAGTTGCCAATCTCACAAATCTCCAAATCCTGTTTTCGGGCAAAAATCTTATTCTTCACCTTCCATACACTTTCCAAAATTGTACTGCAAGTTGCTTAAATATTATTTTGTACCGGGTGTCCTATCAACTTGGCAGCTCCATGAAGAACTATTATATTTCCTTTCTCTGTATGTCATTCCCTCTGCCGTCTCATTATCTCTCTCCCTCTCTCTCTCCCTCTTATAATTCCTATTTTATTCATAATGAACATGTTTTGTCAATAAAATGGTTTGTTTTCTTGGTACATCTAATCTAATAAATATTTCCCTTTCCTTATGTGTCCTCAGCTAGGACATTAATCACTGGAAAACATAAGTTTTGCTTAAATAACATGAATTTTTTTGAAAATCCAAACAAGATATTTGCTTCACATGATGGAGATCACTTTCGAAGCAAATTCGTATTTGAGTGCAAGATTCAATCAAGTAAATCTATATCCTCCCATAACGGAGTTATATCCCTCTATATTAATCCCTGAGTTCTCTATTATTTGGGGCTGGCAGTAAACATAAGCTTGTCATGAAGCCTGACATATACTCACCCTAGGTCCATCTCTGCCTGTCCTTCCTGGTGGACCTGGGTCTCCCTTATCTCCCTAAAGAAAAAAAAAATGAAAGAAAAATATTCAAATACATTATTAAAGAAATTATGAACACAATATAAACTATTTCCGTAAAATAAAGTGGATTACAGACAATAGAGCAGTACGATGTGCATTGAACTGTGCGAATACAACAAACTAAGCCGGTCTCGATTTGAAAAGTATTACAAAGAAGCATTAAATTTGCATTCGACTTAATTTTTCAGAAATATTATATATCATATTTATGACACAACAATAATAAGCCGGTCTCGATTTGAATAGCATTACAAAGAAGCATTGAATTTGCGTTCGACTTAATTTTTCAGAAATACTTTATATCGCATTTATGACACATTATAAACACACATCGGAGTTCATCAAGGTGCAAGTGTAAGTCCCCCTCTTAATGCCTTTCCTTGTGGAAATGGATCTCCCTCATCGTCCCAATAAATAAAACTTTAACAAATATGTTGAGGATAATATTCTATTCTAAAACTACGCACTAGGACCATATCAAACCAAGGATACATAAATTTGAGTTTTTTCAAGGATCGGTTACAATTTGAACTAAAAAAAAATGCGGTTCCTCAAGGTTCAGTTATAAGTCCATCTTCTTTTACTTTTCTACATTTTTTTATCTTCCATAAGTGCATGATTTGATTTGAATGATTCTTTTGTAATAAGTTTGGTGCTGCTAAATAATAAATATCAAAATCTCTTAGTGGAGAACCATTCTAGACCGGACATAATGCGTACAAAATCAATCAAACAAATGCTGCCCATTATGAACAAATGTATGATCCGCGTAATTTAACTGAGAATGAAAAAGAAAAAATTGCTTACCTTCAAACCAGGTGATCCATTGTCACCACGAGGGCCTGGTTGTCCTTGAATACCCTGAAAGAAATTGATATGATAATAATAAAAATAAAATAATAATCATACATGTCATGATGATGAATGTCACATGATGCAGTATGCAGATGATGAATCACATGACCAATCACATGAACAGTAATTGATATCTAATCAGTTGATACCTATTGAAACAAAAAATTATTTGAGCTGAAAATTCTAATGTCCAAAGATATCATCAATTCATCCCTTGTAATAACATGAGAGTGTAAATTTGCCAATTCAATGATTTTAAAATAGTAATACATGTCATAATGATGGATGTCACATGATGCAATACGCAGATCACATGACCAATCACATGATTGATATCTAATCAGTTGATAGCTATTGAAACAAAGAAGTTTAATTTGAGCTGAAAATTCTATGGGTCAAATATATCATCAATTCATCCCTTGTATTTTCATAAGAGTGTAAATTTGCAAATTTAACCCACTCAGGACAGGAGTTATTTTAAAACAAATTCAATCACTATTCCTTTCGAAATTGGCAACACTAATCTAAATTATCTTTTTGGAATGTTTCAATTAAAAATTATGTTACCATATGGAATCGCCTTTGTCAAAAAAGTGAGTTAAAAAGTTGAAAATTGCCAAATGGTGATTTTTAAATGATTTCTGCGTTGCCAACTAAAGGATTTATGATCATTTTAGTGATTATTTTCATTAAAAAAATTCTGTGCATCCAGCGACAAATGGTGATGGAATACAAATGACCAGATCTAGTAAAGATTTTTTTTTTCTCTTTCTGCTCATACATGAGGTATGTTTTTAAGAGCACTATGTCAAAAGTTATTGGACCAAAACACAAAACGTGCTCTATCGTCGTGAAAGGGTTAATGCCCTTAAAATAATACATGTCATAATGATGGATGTCACATGATGCAATATGCAGATTACCTGACAGATCACATGGTCATTAAGTTTTCTTTTTTAATCACGTTTGCAGAGGGGAGGGGGTGGTAGTGTGGTTGGGATTGTATAGGATAAGATGTTTTAGCTTAATTTTGTATTGTTAGAATTTTATTTCCTCTTTCTCTTGCTCAATTTCTGTTTCTGGTCCCCAAGGAAGACCAGCTGCACTTATTTGCAATGCAGCTGATATTGGACTATCCAGCCGTCTCTCTCCGCTCACTTCTTTTAATTTCTTTTATTTATATATATTATATTATTTGCTGCTTGCCATGCTTTTTAATGGAGTAATTATTCCAATTTTCTTATGGCGTATATATAATCGTTATATCTTCTGTATGTTGTGTATATTTCCATATTTGTATTTGTTGTGTTATCTTTTATGACAGAAAACAAACAAACAAACAAACTCACTTGGCTTCCTGGACTTCCACGCTTTCCTGGTACACCTTGGGGACCCGGTGCTCCCTAAAAAAGAAAGAAAAAGATTGTTAAACATCATATTTCTAAAAACAAATAAATACAAGAAGTGTTGTAATACAGTGGAAACTCAGTATAACAAGATGCTTGGACCGTCAAAAATACCTTGCTATATCAGTACGGTGGAACCTCATTATAAAGAGGTCGAATAAAGCGAGATACCTGTTATAACAAGGTGATGTTATTGGTCCCAACTCTTCACTGTAATCCCTTTATATCAGAGTTATAAAAACAATAGTTATAAAGAGCTGGAACCAGAATTTCGTTACTGATCTCTTTACATCACCTCCCACTGTAGAATATAACCGGCACAAATTCAGGGAGCAGGACCTGCGTAACATTTGAATCAATGGCAGATGATGTAACAATTTATAAATTTCACAAGTAATCCCTTGGAAAAAATGATAATGATTCCAAATTGCCTCATGAACTTAATACAGCTTGAGTAACTGTCTAAGGGTACAAAATATATGGACAACATGACTTGGAAATAATTATCAAAACTCAAATGAACATGAATTTGTAGTGCAGTTTACCATTTGTAAAACATAAGAACCTTTGTGGAATTTATTTCATAGTAGTGCAACTATTTTCATTGAAGAGCATTTGAAAACGTTTCTCTAGTCAAGCAAGTTGATGTGTTTTTATCAGGCAAGTCCATTGTAACATCTCTCCTGATCTTGGTTGTTTATTGTAATTACATTGAAAATTAGCTTTTAATTCGCTCAAAATGTCATTTCCCATACTGTTTTGTCACCTCCTGTAAAAACATTCATACATTAATTACAAACAGCTATATACACAAAGAATCTATCCCCAAGAATATTGTGCAAATAATACACTCCAAATAAGAGTAAATCAAATTTAAATAAATTCAATTAACACGCTGACTACTGGATTCAGGAATTCCCATACACTTTGTGCATGGATTGCCCGATTCCAGTAGTCCATGGCTAATGTATATTAGTGATATAGAGTTAAAGAACTTACTGTCAAACCAGCATCTCCTGTTTCTCCCTTTGTCCCTGCTGGACCAGGCATACCCTAATCATAGAGAAAACAAACAATAAATAATATAAATTTACAAAACATAATATAACGTAACATATATGTAGTGCAGAAACTATTTGAATATATTCTTATGCGCTTTTAAGAGTTTTTATCTGTTAGGTCAGAGACATGGACATTCCATTGAATGAATGGCACGTACATGTTCCGGAGTAAAATATGTCGCAATGTCTAAATTTTATGTTGAAAAGATGTGAATTTAGCTTTGATTTGAACATGTCCAGTGAAGATGAATTTCGTATTAAATCAAAATTAAAAAGTAGCAGGATCAATATAATTCTATTAAGTCATAGGTTTTCATGACACTGAATGAACCATCCAGTCAGTCAGTCCTCTGCGCAACTGTTCACATATGTAGCTATAACAGTTACTGTTATAATTGATATTTTTGAAGCCATCTTGAATGTCTTTCAATTGACTAGAAATAATCTGGTAGTACAATAATTCAATTCATAATCATGTTATATGCGATGTGAAGAGTCATTTAATAAAGTATTTTGGCTTCTCTTCCGTTCTAAATCTGTTATTTTCACATATATGTTTGACAAAATAAACCAATGAGCAACCGACCCTTTGTTTAAAAAATATTATCAAATTGAATACTCAACGAAAATGTTCATGGACTAACCAACCGCGAAAAATTAACACCGGGAAATTATCCTACTACACAGTACCTGTAAACCGATAGGTCCTGGCGCTCCCGGGTTTCCAGCGGAGCCTTCTTCTCCCTTCGGTCCACGGGGTCCTGCTTGGCCTGGGATACCTGCCTCTCCATCATCTCCCTACAAGGAGCAAAAATGGAACAATATAATATTTCTTCAACAGGAACAGAAAAATCAGATCAACAAAACAAAAAAAATAATTGAAATAATTCTTGCCTTATCCTAACATGGATTTAAGAAGCGGTGAAATAAATTCACAGGCATTCTTAGATAGGAATCAAACCCAGGACCTCCTGATGACGGGACAGGTGTCTTACCACTAGACCACCGAGAGCCGATGGTAGTGGCGGGCTCGATTCATGTTATAGCAGCAGGTACTGCGTGAATATCAATATATTTAAGGCAAGGCAAGAATTATTTTAATTATTTATCTACTCTATAAAAAAAATCATTAAATTGAAAAAATAAAGTTTGAGAAAAATTGGAGAACTAATTATAAAGTTACAAATGTTTCAATATACAGACAAATTGGCAATTGATGACATTGTATGAGCTGACATTTTTGGTGGGGTTGGTTTGAATAATGTCGCTTCTATATTTTTTTAAGATTGTCACTCGTTATAGTGCCAACAGACTTGCATGCAATGATCTTACATGTAAAACCAAACTAAAATTTATCAATCTCTAGATTCAAAATTCCTTTTATTTCATTTTTCATCCAAACAATATTCATTGATACATCAAATTTATGCATATAATAAACAAAAGAGGTCCACGGATCGATCACTGCGGTACTCCACAATAGATATTAGCAAATTTTGAATAAAGCCATCAATACAGGTAAATTGTTGGCGCTCGTTTAAATAACTCTGTCATGAACGATTCCTTGTATACCGCAATGCGTGAGCTTTACATAACGACGTGCTCAACAGTATCGAAAGCTTTCGAGAAATCTACGACTGTGGAACGACAGATTTGATAAGGTAATAAGTGCTCTAAAATGGGCAAACTATTACAGAAATGGATGAAGAAGAATGTGAAGTACGAAATACATAACTAGGATGTGATTATGTGAGACAGTAAGGGGAGCGGATGGAAAGAGGCAAAGTAGGAAGGGGCTAGGTTGAAAATGTCAAATAGGGTACAAAGGATGTTATTGGATTGGATTAATACTCAAAATGCTGAAATGTTATACATACCGGTGGTCCAGATTCTCCAAGAGGCCCTCGTTCACCAGGTGAACCAGTTGGACCCTGAAATGAAAAATAAAAATAACATTTAAATTCAAACGATTATTCTGATGCTTTTACATTTTATTTCACCTCTACACCTCTATTTTTACTAGCCCAAGAAAACTTCCATTTCAATTTAACAGTGCCATTTCAAAAGAATTAATGAACTGAATGGTTGGTATATATGTTATTGAATAAGAATACATTTCACAAAGTACTCATATATAATAGTATTATATCCTAATCCCACTGCTGCCACCAATTATGTAACAAATGAAATGATGATAATGAATCAGTTAATGTACAAATTTCACATATGCAATCATCATAATGCTAACAAATCTTTTTCGTTGTAAGAAAGTATCTTAGTTTGTTTGCATTACTTTAATGACAATGGTCTGCATCAATTTCTTCTAAGAAACTTCTATTTACACAGGATAGCCCATCAGTATACAAGCACTGTTTTTCCAAGGAGGAAAAATTCCACTACAGTTTAAAGATAAGGCAAGGCAATGTAAGTAAGGTAAGAGTACTTACCCCTTCGCCACGTTCTCCCTTGGTTCCCTTCTGCCCGATAGGTCCACTATCTCCTCTCTCTCCCTCTGGACCCTGTGGGCCCGGCTGTCCGATGGGTCCTGGGGGTCCCTATCAATCAACAATAAATTATCAAAACTTCAATATTTATATTTTTTAACTGAATAATGATGATTAGTATGGTCAGGGGTGTGAGAACATCTGTGAAAAAAATCTGAAAAAAAGTCTGAAAAAAACATGAGAAGCACAAAAATACTACTCCTTTCATTGAATTTGTATTGAAAATGCCTGAAAAAAAAGGGCTTTTAACCATGTTAAAAAAGGAATTCAAATTAAAATCTGAACTCTCGCATCCCTGTACGATAAATTACTACCTTCCACCAGAGGCTCTCTCGGGGTCTTACTATTTCTATTTGAGAACAAAATTACCTGGTCTTTCCTCATTAAAAAATGAATTGTCTAAACTCCATGATAAATTTTTAACATAATTCTTTAATTCCAACCAATTTTTGATGCATCTTCAATCATCAAATGGGCATTTTGTCAAATGCATTGTTTTAGTAACAATATCCACTGACCCCCATATCACAGCGCAGTAGAGTATATCCATATAGTGACTGCGTTATATAAATTATCTCATTAATTTTTCACATTACCAAAAATAATTCTCAAATAGGAAACACTTTTACTTTTCCACAAAGTTTGATACATCATTTCAAATTGATGTTCAAAGACTGATATAATGGCTTCAGGGTAAAGTAATTGATTTGGAATGCAGTAAAAACTTCCAAAAACAAAAAAAATCTAATAATTTTATCTTCTATCTAAAACTCATTCTATGAAGATGATCTTGAATCTAAATGTGATATTGCATTATCAGAAATTTGAAATGTTACTAATGAGGAGATTTTTGGCCAAAAAGATTATGTTCTGAAAGTGAAATGTAGAAAAGAAGGTCTAAGGGGTGGAGGGGTAGGTGCGTACATATGCTCTTCAGTAGAGTACAAAACTCTTGACCATGAAGTAAACCATGCAGAAAGCATCTGGTTTGAAATCAATATCACTGGTATTAAAGTTATTGTTGGCTTCATTTACCATAAGCCAAACGCAAGCATTGATCAGTTTCAAAGTTCATTGGAAAACCTAAAAATGTATAAATGTTGCATAGCATAGCTGCCAAAATGAGATATTGGAAATTAGTAACAATCCTCGCACAAATTAGTAATCTTCACATAATATACATTGAAATGTATGATACTCATGTTGTGAAAATTGTTAATCTCTTGTGAATTTTGCACAAAACATTACAAATTTACGCTAAAAATTAGTAATAATTACAAAAAAATAGTAATACTTGGCAGCTATGGCATAGTTTTACTGGGAGATTTTAACATCAATCTCCTTGTAAATGAAGGGATAAAAATGAGAGCTGAGGTAATTCTCACTTCAATACAATGTTTAGGTTTGCAGCAACTCATTTCTATGCCTACTTACCCTTGGACCTGGCAGACCATCACGACCAGCAGGTCCCATAGGACCCTCCTCTCCCTAGAAATAAATAAAAAAGACATGAAAGTAACGATTAGAAACATGCTCCATCTCATGCAACCAAAGTCATCATCAAATGGGAACAAACTAAAAGGAAGCCAATGCGAATTAATTATTTGACTTGATAATGATAAGGGCAAATTGAACAAGATACTTTGAAAGATTTGGTAAAATAAATTATGTGATTCGATAGCATACAAGGGCAAATTGAACATGATACTTTTAAAGATGTGGTAAAATAAATTATGTGATTCGATAGCTTACAAGGGCAAATTGAACATGATACTTTGAAAGATGTGGTAAAATAAATTATGTGATTCGATAGCTTACAAGGGCAAATTGAACATGATACTTTGAAAGATGTGATAAAATAAATTATGCGATTCAATATCCTTCAAGGGAAAATTGTACCTGATACTTTCAAAGATGTGGTAAAATAAATTATGTGATTCCATAGCTTACAAGGGCAAATTGAACATGATACTTTGAAAGATGTGATAAAATAAATTATGNCACAGAAAAATATTCATAGACTCGGTCATGTCATTTTGTGTGCATCAAGCACAAAACAGAATAATCTTCAATACAAACAGAGACCTTATATGGCTTATTCAAACACTAATGTAGTGACAGCGATGGTCTACAAAGAAATAATATCAAGCATTGCTGAAAATTGCTAAAGCCAAACCAATTTTTTTGAAAAGATTTATCCCAGATTACTTACATTAGGTCCCTTTCCTCCTGCGAATCCACGGGGTCCTTGGGCTCCTGGTGGTCCCTGCAGATGGAAAAAAATTATTTGAACAAATATTTTACAACAGACATTCATAATGAAATAACTTTTATGACAAATCGCCACAATATAGGACGCAGCATTGATACCTTGAAAATAACTTCATAACTATGACTGTGACAAAACTATGACAAAAAGAAAAAAAATCCAGTACATATGAGCAATACTGTATAAATTATTTTTGTCATGGAGATTATTATTACTATTATCTCACTCTAAATAATTCAATTGTAACAACACTAGCTAACAATTAGATTTACATTTCTTGAAACATATCTTCTTTTTTTTTTTAACTTGATATCCCTTTTCTAATCAATTATTTCTAAATGATGAGGTGTACGAGGGGAAGGTAAGAATCTTTATGAGAAATAATTCAAGTGCTCCTCTCTGTGCTGTGTTAAGATTGGTTGGTTTTACTATTACATGATGATGATGATGATGATGGCCTCTTGTATAGTGCCGGTCTCTGCCACAGCCGGGCGCTCATGGCGCTCGATTACTAAAAAATAATGTCTCACAGATTTCAATGTCCTAATTAGTGCTATGGTTTATCTTTCAGTCCAAGAACTCCCAGTGGTGGTACAATTTGGTTATTCTTCTAACGACAAGGTCGTGGGAAACAGATGGGTCTTTAGGTAGGACTCAAAGGTTGATTGCATCTCTGCTCTCCTAATGAAGTGGGGAAGGCTATTCCACAGTTTTGGCCCAGAGATGTAGAAGGCTCTATCACCCCAGGTTGTACGGCTGAGCGATTCCGACAGCAATGCTTGGTCTGCCGATCGGAGACTGCGGGTTGGCTTGTGCTGAGAAATCAGCAGGAACAAATTAATCCCTTGACTACTGGAAGCGGGTAGTCTACTAACAAAGTTTATGGGAATTAGTGAATTCAGTAGTCAAAGGGTTAAAACCAAGAACCATAATGGTCAGGGACATGAAATTTGAATGCACTCACCACATCACCTCGTTCGCCTGAAGGTCCGATTGGTCCTTGATCTCCCGGCCGTCCCTGTAAAGGAAAAAAACAACAACAAATTGATGCAAATATTGGAAGAGGAAGGGTAAGGAGTGATATTTCATGATAATTATGTCGATTTTATCCATGTAATGAAATGACATTTCATACTTACAGCTTTTCAATGTTTATACAGCCTTTTAGCTAATAATGTATATATGTATTTTTAGATTAAGAATTATTTTACTGTGTATTTTCCATCTTAATTTTCATTTAACGAATGTGTTTAATTCTGTATCTATTGACATGTTCTTGTATTTATATTTATTCTAATCTAAGTGTCATTTTAGCTTGTATATTCTGCTAATGGCATGGCCTCAATGTAAACCAGACTCTGTATCTGTTTGGGTTTTCTACCGTGCTGAAATAAAATCTATCTATCTATAAAGCTATGGTGTGGGGGTGAGGGTGAGATGGTAATAACTGCAAATATTCCAGCATTGATTCTAATCAAATGGAGTTTCGATTGCGACACATGGATCAGATATCTATTGAAATCAATTAAATTCAATGAAAACAAACAGGACTTTGGAATGAGTAGTCAAAACATATGGATAAAAAAGGGTATTACAAAACAGATGAATCACTGTAATTTATCCTTCACAACAGAACAATTTTTTGCGAACCAGGGAAAATTATGATTTTTCATTGAAATGATTTAAACGATCAAAGTTCTTTACTCTATAGGCTCGATTGGTGGTTTAATCAATGATCTAGAACCAATAAGTGATTGTAGGCATAAATTAGTACATCTCATTCTAATCTCAAATCTTATTCGTTTTTAGAGAATTGTCCTGCAGTCTAATACACTACATCTCAAACCGAACATCTGTGGCTCAGTGGTAGTGCGTCTGCCCCAGATCAAGGGTTCGATCACCAACCGTGTCATACCAAAGACTTATGAAAATGGGACCATCTGCCTTCTTGCCAGATGCTCGGCATTTAATAATGGAAAAGGGAAATAATAACTTCATGCTATGCAGGGCCTGCAGGAAGAACAGCTTACAGCTTATCAATCACTTACCGGTAGACCAACACCTCCTGGTGGTCCTGGGGGTCCAAGCTGACCTTGAACTCCCTATAGGAAACAAATAAAACACAAAAAGCTTCGTTTACAAAAATAATCTGACAATATTTGAAACATGACTTATAACGTTAATGATGGTTTTTGAAACTTCAAGCGAATAGGAAGAGTTAATAATATGATACATTAAAAAAAATCGAATAGCTCATCAGGATTCTGCAGCGCAAAAGATTTCATGGGACTTTGATTGAGAACGATTGCTGCGAGCTAAATAATCAACGGTCATGAGACCATGATGTTTTTAATTGGACCGAATCCTGCAGATTCAGGTCGGTAATTTCCTCAGAAATACTAGTAATACCGCAATGGCTTTTTGCAGACTGGTATTTTAAAATCTCATATTACTTTGACATTATAAATAATTTTGCCCAGGTCAAAATATTCAATCTGAAAATCATGTTGACCTTAGAAGGTTGCTACAAGAATGTTTTTTTCACCAGTTGCCCGATTGTGCAAACGTGTTTTTAAATCACTTGCCAATAAAAGTTTCTCTTGCCAAAAATTGATGGCAAATTCCAATTCCCATATAGAGGAAAACTAGTATATAACTGTTATTTTCCATATTGGGCAAGCGACATTTTCATTTTCTTGCCCGTCATCTAGATATTGTTGCCCCAGGCATGCTGGCAAGTGGGTTTATAGCTCCCTGCCTTTGGTGCGTCTAGTTTAACCCTTGCTTACTGCAAAGTGACTCTTGACCTTTGACCCCAAACTTACCTGAGGACCTGGGGGCCCAGGAGGTCCGTCCTCTCCCTTCATTCCTTCAACACCCTGCAAAGAAAGAAGCAAAACAAATAATTAATCAGACATTTCACTTCTCCAATCATTGACTAAGAACAAGTCATAAAAGTAAATCTTTACCAATCTTGAATAGCATGTTCCCAATGATTCGTTTCTATAATTATTAAATGGTTACTGCAAGAGTATCTCTGACATGCCAGCATTAAGCTAGCATTAAACAGTTTATTTGATTTAAATACATTTACATACATATTAACCAGAAGAAAGATAATTATAGGTGGAAAGGATATCGTTAACATGCAACACAGGCAAACTAATTGCAATCCCACCGCTGCCACCAGGTGTAACATAGTTGGAGATCCTGGATATCTTCAGCAGGGCTTTGACAATATGATCTGAGAGCTATATGGTTCGTGTTAAGTAGTTTACTATGAGGTCAAAATTCCATTTAGTCATCATCTGCCAACAGATTCAAAACAAACTTCCTTCTTTTATTTCATTTACATGCAGTAAAATGGCAGTGTGTTCGAAGATAGGCAGGTTAACTGTTGGCTGAACGACAATTTTAAGATGCATCTTTGATTTTTGTTGCCTTTTCATTTATATAAATCTATTTTCCACATTGCATGTATTCTCATTCTTCCCTAAAATGCGCTTTGAATCTTATAAATGAAAATTATATATTTATTTATTCATTGCAGAACCAAATAAACTATTTTCCAAGGCCTATATTGCTGAAGAACAAGGCATATTGGGCCATAAACAAAGCTTTCATTTCACAAGGTTTGTACATCCTTTAACAGTTTTTATATAGAAATGATGCACTTTTGGTACCCTGGGGGTACCAAATAATAAATCACTGTTTTCTTTTAATTATATATATATATTGTTAGCTCTGTACCCTGGTTTCCCAAAATTAGAAAATTGAATAAAAACAAAATAAAAAATGATTCTCTGTTAAATTGCATGCAATTTATCCATCTGTTGTACTCTGTTAAAGTCATTAACATTGAGTGAGGTTTGAAATTAAATTGTCATTATCCAAGAAAATGTCATGCTTATATTTTTTCATTTAATTTTCTTGTATGGAAAGAAATTGTGAGTGAATGATAGTGTGTTTGGTAATCTTACATTCAAGGAAAAAACACAATCATGTTACTGAACTATTTAAAATTAAAGCATTGTTATCATGAAGTATATTCATCAAACCTGAAACAGTATTGTGCATGAGAGTAATAATAAATACAGTGGAAATCTAGAAGACTACATGATATGGCCACGAGATGGGGGTACACAACATGGGAACCTGAGGTTTAACGGTACCCCGGGATGCGGCGTGATGCATCAAATGTCGCTTACCTGTTCTCCACGCATTCCTCGCTCTCCTGAAAATCCTCTTGTTCCTTCGGGTCCTTGTAGACCTGGTGGACCAATGGGCCCAGGAAGCCCCTAAAAACAATCAAGAAATATTTAGTTCGTAATTATCGCATGCTTCCATGGCAACTAAATTGTAATAAAACATTCTAAATTTGATTTTGTTTTTTATCTTTTTTCCACATGTGTAATGACTATCCAGGAAGTGCCTGAAAACAGACAAGAAATATTTAGTTCCATAACTATCACTTGTTTCCATGGCAACTAAATTGTAGTAAAACATCCTGAATTTCAGTTTGTGTTTAAATTTTTCCCACATGTGTAATGACATTTAGAATGCGCAATTTTATAGTTGTTAATTTATATGAAACTATTTATAAATAGCATGATCAATCAGTCAATAATCATATTTGATGAGGAAATCACAAACTCAACCTAGATCATAGAACAAAGAGTTATCTTCATTTGTCACTCCATGATAACAAAAAAGTATATCAATTAGACATTTACCAAAGACATAACACAATGCCAGTGTAAATGAGCAAAATCAAGTCTTATTTTCATGACATTTACAGAGTGAAATACAAAATACAAAATTATTATCAGTTCCCAAACATCAAGATACCACAGGAACACTGACACTTGTCCAAGATGACTAATTCAAAGCATGTTAATATGTTAAAAATATGTTTTTTATGTAATTGTATAGCTATGCTAGAATGATATATGGCTACCTGATGGAAAACGCCCAAAATGATACAACCTATAGATTGTGCACTTAAAGAATTTCTACTCAACTTGGTCAAAATACGAACGATCAATCAGTTATACAATGTTTTTTATACATTGTTTCCATATCTTTTTTTTTTGTATGAACTGAATTTCATCTGAAGATGTGTTGTTCCAAATCAACTGCAAAACAACTGCAGTTTTGCAAATTGTAACACACTTTAAAACGTGCATGGTATGTGCATTTAACAAGACGCTCATGAAACACTGACTTTGATTGGCACGTTCTGATCAACGGCAAGTTGCAAACAATTGCAATTTTTTGGACAACACCACCACAGACTCGTAAATGACTTGCAAAATGATCATACCGGTGGGCCAGTGAGTCCATCGTTGCCAGGGAGACCGGCCTCACCAGGGGGTCCTGGGTTTCCGGGGAATCCTGTTGGTCCAGAGGATCCTGGTTCTCCTGGTGGACCCTACAAAACACGAGATCACATAATTTGATAATGAATTAGTTGTTCTTACAACACAAAATATTTCACCCTTTGACTCCTGGAACCGGGTAGTCCCTACACAAAGTTTATGGGCATTGCAGAATTCAGTAGTCAATGGGTTGAAGTGGCTTACAACAATGCTCGATCTGGATGTAGCGCATGTACAGGTAACTATGCCTATGTCAAATCTGTTGGGACCAGTCAAATCTGTTCCACTTATGAGAATTTTGACTTAGAAGCGGCTAATAAAACTGATTTTGTGGCAGTTTACAGTGAACTGGTAGGGTATCTAGTATCTGTAACTTTTAGTTTAGGATCCTTATTATCCAATTTTCTCGTTACTGATTAAAAAATATATATGTTAAAAAATTGCACAGATAAAAACAAATTATTTGTATGTATGCATATTTTATATAAATACGAAATTTTATGGCGAAAATAGTCAATGATGACTGATTGCCAACCAAATCAAACGAAGAAGAAGAAGAAGAAGAAGTATGATTTGTTCCAGAAAATTACATCGACTTAAGCAATTATTTGACTTAGACAAGTTCAACTTAGGCAGAGTTGACTGTATGTACATCTGTAAAACTCTACAGTCTGCTACTAGCTGTAAAAGCTGCAATTTTCGCAGTAGTTCTATTTACACTAATTTCGGGATTTTGGCCTCGCGAAAATATCCACTCTATGTGATGCACATTCATTTGTGTATAAACAATGTAAAAAACATAAAAATAACAACATGCCAGTGTGTCAAACTGGAAATCACGAAAATATTGGCTTATACAGTATCAAAGATTAGTATTTGGTGCATTAAATACTAATAAATGATTATCTTCAATACGTTCAGTCTTTATCAATGAATTTGATGTTTATTTTGACATATTTATAGCATTAATATTGTGGCGCAAGTGACTGAAACTGTTTTTTAGAAAGCATGAGTAATAAATTCTCTTCCTCAAGGAATAAAAGTACAATTTTTTATGATTATAGTCTCATAACATCACTAGAGTAATTCTTATCACTGTTACAATTACTATCAAAATTATAGTAGATGATGTAGTTAAGTATTGCAGTTAAATATTCATGAAAATATAAATGATACTGTACCTGAGGTCCAATCACACCAGCTGGTCCAGGTGTTCCAATTTCTCCGTTGATACCCTGCAAAACAGATGAATAGATGAACATAGATAATTAAAATGAAACAATTTGTTAATGTGTATATGCTTGTATAGCTCACAGCCTACAGCTGTAAATACACATGTGTGCTACTCTTTTAATGGCTAGCCTTTTCAACAAGCTATTCTTCTTTGCTGGACATTTTTTTTCATTTCCTCTGTTATATCATTATCACTATTTCTGACTATGTTTATGTTTGAAATTTCGAAAAGAATTGTAAATCAATATTTTGCTATAATTTGATTTAAATGAATGAAATCCCTGATATCATCAATAAAAAAAAATAGGTGAGGCATTGTGGTAGAACAGTTCAGACTCACAAATTTCAATAGGTACAGGCAGGAATTTATTTCCTTAAAATGGAAGAGTGCCTTATATTATGGTTGGTACTAATATTGTAATTTTGATGAAAGGAAGAGTAAATTTGCAATTATTTAAAGATTTAAGAAGTGATTTAATGATAACTTCATGAAATTCATTATAGTACCCCCAATGTAATTACAACAGAAACAAATGCCAGAACTGAAAAATTATTGGATGAGAACATGCATAAAATCTGAAATTTTTCGGGATTCCTTTGCTCTCTACAGTAGATATGAAGTTAGTCATAAATTTGAACACTAAGGGGGTGTTGCTCAAAATCAACTGCAAATCAACGGCAACTTTGCACATTGTAACGCGCATTTTCATTCGCGCGCGGTATGCGCATTTAACAAGGAAGCGCATGAAAAATGATTTTGATTGGCGCGTTCCGATCAACTGCAACTTGCGATCAATTACAACTTTTGAACAACACCCCCTAAGTAATCTAAGTTTCTTTGTGCTTATGGAGCATCCTACACTCAAATACTGTAGTTATATTCCAATGGAACAAGTTACAGCCATAGCCAGCATTCTTTAGAGAAAAGTACATTTACATGCAATCTCTTTCTATCCCATGATATACTAATAATAAAAGTACATTTAAATTCAATTTGCTATGATAAAAAATAATGGAAATCTACGGGTGACAATTTGTTGTGTTATTTGATAACTTGATTTGGGAACTTGATCAAGCTATCATCAAAGTCAATACTTCACAATCTAAAAGGATGATATTGATCATAATTTAGTTTATAGACAGTTTGATTCTTTAACCTTTAACTTGCCACATGCATGTGTACAAGCTAACGCTCGAGTGCCAAATACATGTATATATACACGCAATCATAATAACATCCTTCGTGTAACAATACTTGTGTGTGTATCTTACAAATTAACTGTGGAGTCATTGTATTGTTCTTACATCCTGCTTAGGTATTATCGGGCTTTTAACACTTGAGGAAAATGTTGAGTTATTCACAACTTTTTGTAATCTGCTTTTGTTTATGCAAGAGCCACACAAAATAAACTTGGCACAGGGAGTGCAGTATACAGAGCAGCTTAGGGGATAAAATTACACTTTAATTCAACTGTTTTAAGTGGGTCAATAGTTATTGCTATTGCCCTGTAAAAAAGTGTTTGTAATACTGATATAAATCAAAAAAGTAAAAATTATTCAGTCAAATTTTGACCTATCCAATATGCTTGGGTACGCCCCGTAAAATTGTAAGTCCCAATTTGAACCCATTATATTATTTGTACTGTTCCCCTCATAGGCATATGTATTTTGTACTATTTCCCTCTTCGGCATTTGGTTTCGTACACAACGAATTACTCACAGATTCTCCTCTGGATCCGGGGAATCCAGGCATACCATCCTGACCAGGTGGCCCCTAGAGATAAAAGAAAATGGATCACAGGTCAAAGGTCATCCAAAATAGAAGATAAAACTCTACAACATTAACACATTGTTGGCTCATAAATTTACAACCATTAATATTGGTTCACTAATTTAGAGCAGATCATAAGTTAATGATCAATAATGTTTACGGCGCCACCTTACTGTACCCATGGCGTTAAAATATGTTAGAAAAATGTACATATGTCCAAAATATGTCAAAAAAACGTACAAAACATTGATTTTACACAGAAAAATATTCATAGACTCGGTCATGTCATTTTGTGTGCATCAAGCACAAAACAGAATAATCTTCAATACAAACAGAGACCTTATATGGCTTATTCAAACACTAATGTAGTGACAGCGATGGTCTACAAAGAAATAATATCAAGCATTGCTGAAAATTGCTAAAGCCAAACCAATTTTTTTGAAAAGATTTATCCCAGATTACTTACATTAGGTCCCTTTCCTCCTGCGAATCCACGGGGTCCTTGGGCTCCTGGTGGTCCCTGCAGATGGAAAAAAATTATTTGAACAAATATTTTACAACAGACATTCATAATGAAATAACTTTTATGACAAATCGCCACAATATAGGACGCAGCATTGATACCTTGAAAATAACTTCATAACTATGACTGTGACAAAACTATGACAAAAACAAAAAAAAATCCAGTACATATGAGCAATACTGTATAAATTATTTTTGTCATGGAGATTATTATTACTATTCTAATTTTCAAGAGCATTGAGCAAAACAAATAACAAAAAATAATTCAATCAGAAGGAAGAATGAACAAGGAAAAGAATTAACAGCGTGTAAAAATTACCTTCCTGGGAAGGAGAGAGCAAACTTCATCAATTAAGCTTAATTAATTTATTTATTCTATTTATTTATTCTATTCATTATTTCCCAATAGTGGGCGGATCACCATCGTCAGCTGAATGCTGTTCTTCAAAGGGGTCCTCCTTCCACATCTAAATTTGCACTCTGTGATTTGGTTATATCAGTACATATCAGTCAAGAAAACTTACACAAATACATAACCCAGTGACAAGTAAATATCAACAAAATTAAGGCAGTTACAATTGTATGAGCAAAAATTTCATGAGATAACCATCTATCCACCACAAGTAAATATATCACTAATTGGGTTGAAAATTGAATGATTCCATGAATTTTGAGAAGATGTTTGGATGCAATTTACCTGGCTACCAACGGGTCCTGGAGGTCCACGTTCTCCTTGTTCTCCCTGCAGTCAAGAAATAAAAAAAAGGATGTTCTGGTTAATAATATTCATCAAGTAAGTATTCTAAATCAATTAAATACTTAGCATGCAAATAATTCTATTCTTGTAGAGCCCATGGGCATATAATTTTTTCACTAAAATACCAAATGGTTTCATGTAAATATATTTTCAATATTCAATCCTTACACTAGCACATCAATTCGGGAAAATTTTGAAATAAATATATTTATATACTTTACTGTTACTCTACGAAGTACTGATTCTCCACACTTTTGTACCTTTATATTCATTATTTATGATAGCATTTTTATTCTTGTTATACTAAAGCCAATGAAAATCATTTTTATTTAATTCTGTATGAACCAATGAAGTAAATTGTATCTTATATTTCTCACACTTTCTTTTCCACTATTTCACAAAAATCATCAATTAAGTCCATGTTATTTTTCCTTTTTCCATACTATACATTGAGTTTCATATCTTATGAATATTTCCTTATTTAGTCATTACTTTCATCTTAATTCAACCACACTGAAAGGAGCTATCAAAGCCAGGGACACAAAATACTATAACTGTAATTGTTTTGTTTTGAATTTGCCGAATAAATAATAATAATAATAATAATAATAATAATAATAATAATTGTCATCTTTGTCATCATTGACATCAATATTGGAGGTTTTTCAAATCCTCTTCTGAAAATTTATCATTTTGCCCTGTAATCATCAATGGGATAATTATTATTATTATATAATATAGCCACCCTCGTAGAAGTTAAATAATCATTGCAGATCTTTCTAAGCCCTCTTCTCTATATTGATTGTAAAGCACCAAAACACTTAAAATTAGCAGAAGCTATTTTTTCAGTCCCAGCACATTCAACTTGATTAAAGCCGACTTCACTTACATATTCTCCAGCAACTCCTTGGATACCCTGAGGACCTCTTGATCCAGGGCTACCCATGGGGCCTGAAGGCCCAATGGGTCCCCTCATTCCTGGTGGGCCCTAGGAGGGAAACATCACAAGAATATACATCATTACACATTATTAGCGAGTGTTGGACAGCCTTTTGATATTCCATTCATATTCATTATTTTATTCATTAGAAGCAAATCTTGTCCCCACCAAGAAACAGAAGGAACATATAATACAATCTAATTGAAATAACAATGGAAACTAGATGAATAATCGACCGCGCACGGTCAAAATTTATGCCTCCGCCATCACGCAATCAGAAAGATATTTACGGCTTTATTGTTCCATGCCATCAGAAATCAAAAACATTTTTCAAATTTTGGGCACTGCAACCTTTGACCCTTTGAACCCCAAATCTCATAAGTTCTTCCTCACATGCTTATATACATAATTAAGCTATACACTAAGTTTGAAAAAAATTGGTTCAATTTTTCTGTTACAAGTTATAACAATAATGAGCTTTATCGGGTTTTTCTGCCTGGTGACATTTGACCTTTGACCCACTGAACCCAAAATCTAATCAGTTCATCCTCACATGCTTATATATACTTGAGCCAAGTTTGGTCAAAATCTCTACAGCAGTTCTGAACTTATTGCGGTAAAAATCTATTTTGGGTGATTTTTTACAAGTTTTCTGGCCTGTGACCTTTGACCTTTGACCCATTGAACTAAAAATCTCCTCAGTTTATCCTCGCATGCTTATACATACTTGAGCCAAAATTGGTCAAAATCTGTACAGCAGTTCTGAACTTATTGCAGTAACAACTTTTCTTTGGTGATTTTTTACAAGTTTTTTGGCCCTGTGACCTTTGACCCACCTACACCAAAATCTAATCAGTTCATCCTCACATACTTATACATACTTAAGCCAAGTTTGGTCAAAATCTGTACAGCAGTTCTGAACTTATTGCGGTAACAAGCTATTTTCGGTGATTTTTTACAAGTTTTTTGACCCTGTGACCTTTGACCTTTGACCC
>BQKZ01002462.1:51072-62178 GCA_036244855.1 Temnopleurus reevesii
CCACCCCAAGGGAAACAGAAAAAGTGGCCACTGTAGACAGGTGGCCTCTATAGACAGGTTCTATAACATGCATTTTCACCTGGAGGGAATCAATTTAAGTGGCCACTATAGACAGGTGGTCACTATACACAGTGGCCACCATAGACAGGTTTGACTGTATATCTAAATAGTCCTGAGAAAGAAGGCATGAATAAGAAGGTCTGGATGTACTTACAGTGTTTCCCTTGCTACCGGACTCTCCTCCGATACCCCGAGCTCCCTTCACTCCCATCGGACCAGTATATCCAGGAACACCAATAGGACCTGGGGCACCCTGAAAATAAAAAAAGAAAAAGAATTTTAGAATTAGTTGAAATTGAGAAGGACAATTTGCTTCTTCAGAAACAGAGTGGGTTCTTCAGTGTGTGACATTGGAACTGTGGCAGAAGCTGAGATTGCGAGGCTGTCAATATTGGGTTTGCCTTTCCTTTAATACCAACAATTAGTTAGTGTTTTCAAAAAGTACATTATAATGCGAATCTAGCATATGAATTAGGGAACTAGCACATGAATTGGAGGAAATAAAACTCAAAATAGGAAAAGAAGAAAAGAATTGCTTGAGATTGCAAAGGAAGATTCTTTCACAACTCTAATGGCGATGAATTTTAAACCTGTGGATGCAGTAGGCATCTACAGAAGCAGAGTGAGGTCTTCAGTCAGTGATGACGAACTTCGGCGAAAGCCAAGATTACAAGCCTTTGTGTATTGATGTTGGCTTTTCATCTAAAAAAAAACAGATCAAGACGTGTTTTCATCACTAAACAAACACATCAAACTTTTATTGATACATTTACACTTATAATGTGTAAACAGATTGCATAATGTGAAAATATAATATGAATTTGATCACGTGAACTACAGGATATATAGATAAAAAGAAGTATTCTTTTCTGCAAGAGGGGGTAAAGCATGTTTCACAAAGGGTTGTGAAGTTGAAACATTGAAAAGACAGGAAAAGCCTTTGGGAATTACATAATTCAGTAGGCAAAGGTTCCATTTTATTTTTTTAGAAAGTACTCATTTTGATACATACCATTGATCCCTTGGGACCAGCCTGCCCATCCTGACCCGGATGACCCTGTCGAAAAAAAAGGAAAAGACAAAATTTAATAAAAATAGTAATAATAATAATAACAATGAACATTTTTATATAGAACATAACGCAATCATGTGAATGTCTCTATGCGCTTAACAGAACATAAAAATGAGAAAGAAGTCAGAGATACTGGGATCATCAGTAAGGTTAATGGGTTTTAAAGAGATGAATTTTTACGTATCCTTCAAAATTTTCAATATGAGTAATATTTGTGAGGTAGTTTAGAAGGCTATTCCGTAAGACAGATGCAGTTTTAGGTACTGTGAATATCGATCTTTTAGTATAACGTATTGATCTTTCTGGTTTATATTGAATGATTTTACGTTTAGAATGATTCTTTCAAAAACTTCGTGAAACAAAAAAGGGTATTTGCCAAAGTCCTACATAATAATATGACGGTTGTCCACCATTACCTCATAGATTTTAGCAGTCTCATGGACATGATATGAATATATATGAATCTAAAACATAGGAACATCGTAATTTGGTCCATATTCAATAGTAATAATATTACTTATAGCAGGACCCCTAATTAAAAGCTTTGATTTGTACTTAGGTAGGGGTCTCAAACTGTCATCTTCACGTATTTATTATGTCACCTACACAATAATAATAAAACGGTTTTACATAGCTCATAACACAATCATGCAAAAGACCCCATGATTAAAATATTTTGTACTGTGCATTCCTTTCGTCATTTGTATGAATTGATTCAATTAACTAATTCATTCATGATTTAGCTCACTGATTCCCATTAAAAACATTGTTGAGAATTAGGCCAGCTGTTTATTTTCTATCAATGGGCATTATTCAGTATTTTTCTAATTACAACTGAAAAGATGACCTTTTTGTTATTATGTAGCCAAATGATGACAGACATTAAATTTTAAAAAAAATGCAATTCATCAATGACTTGTGTTGTTTACTTATGTTTTACCCCTCCGTTTTCAGTCACATCAATACTTTCTGTCAGAACTATCGAATTGATATATATGATTTTAATTATACAATGCTCTCAATATTCTATTAAGCACCTCATGAAGTCCTTTTACTGAATGAATTACATCATGTATCACGATTCAATTTGTATTCGTAACTATTATATTTGATTTGATTGAAAATGAAAATAAACTAAACCGAATTGAAATATATCTTCCGGCTGCTCCATTGTTGTTTTAACTTTTTCACAACATGGGGGATCATGTGATCTCTAATCCTAAGTACATATACATGTATTTATAAAAAAGTTATACTTACAGCTGGACCATCAGTACCAGGGACACCAGGGATACCAGGCTTACCAACGGGCCCCTGGACTCCAGGGGGTCCGCTCTGTCCTTGTGGGCCCATAGAACCCTGGAAAGAAACAAATGCAATTGAATATAAGTCTCAAAACATGAATAGGATGCAAGGGTAAATTCTAAAATCTGTACAATGTACATTTGTGGCAAGGGAGTGTTGCTACAAAGTTTTCAGATTCAGATTCTCATTGTTTTATTCAACGAATCATTAAAAAGCCCTAGAAGTAACAAACATAGTATTCAAAACAGACAATAAAACATTACAACTAGACATAAATATCAACACAAATGTAACAAAAAATGAGAGGTTGGGACTCCTTACAAGCATTGCTTGTGGTCGGAGCCCCATAATATAAAAACATTAAATACAAATCAACTGCAAATAAGTTGTAAATTTGAACATGAGTCGTCCTGCTTTTGACAAGACGTGCATGAAACTGTGATTTTGATTGGCAAGTTCTCATCAACTGCAACTTTTTGCGATAAATTGCAACTTTTGAAAAACACCCCGAAAGAGTAACTAACATACAAACATATCATGGTTGTCAAATATAGAATAATGAAAACAGAAAGAATGAAGGATGAACAAGAGAAAGGAACGAAAGATGATTGTGATCAACAGATATTTACAATTAATAAATGAACATTGTCAGTTCAAGCCGTCATCTAAATGAACCTTTCTATCCTAAGGTGACAATATGTAATCTGAAGAAGTACTTACATGAGCTATTGATAACTCAGAGGAAACATCAAAATAAATGAATATTTGCAGATCAACTAATTTCTATAAGCAAGAAACTGAACATGGACATTTTATAAAAAGCTGCTTTGTTGGAAGCTGCTTTTGCAGCTCATTGAATAATAGTTTTTTTTTATCTGGGAGATAAATTTGACTTAAATTTCAGTAATAAACAGCTTTCGATATTAAACTAGATGAATCCTCGACCGCGCGCAGTTGAAAAATATGCCTCCTCCATTCCGCGATCAGAAATATTTGCCTGCTCAAAGAAACAAATACTGTTGACTGCATATTAATATTGTAAACATTATGTGCAAAACTTGTAGTAAAAATAGATTGCTTTTGCATTTGTATTTTGTGATAGGGAGAGGGGAGGGAATGGATAGAGCTACCAAAATTGTATGAGTTTTTGCAAGAAACAGCTATTTTCATGTATAAAATGGCACCGGTGACCTTTGACCTTTGACCTCCTGACCTAAAAATTTGCATGCAACACCCTTCTTCCTATTTACACGCAAGACCAAGGTTTGAAGTTGATACAACAAACCATTCATAAGTTATCACAAGAAATACCCATTTTCATGTATTCAATGACCTCTGTGACCTTTGACCTTTGACCTCATTGCCTAAAAATTTGCATGCAACATCCTACTTTCTATCTACACACAGGACCAAGGTTTCAAGTTGATACTCCAAACCATTCATAAGTTATCTCATGAAATATCCATTTTCATGTATTCAATGACCTCTGTGACCGTTGACCTTTGACCTCATGGACCCAAAATCTAATCAGATCATTGTCCCTCCCATGTGCACACATGACCGAAGTTCCAAGTTGATACGATTTACAGTTCGTAAGTTATCGCGAGAACGAAAGAAAGTGGGACAGACGGACGGACGGATGGACAACCCGAAAACATAATGCCTCCGGCAACCACCTTCGGTCGGCAGAGGCATAAGAACATGATTATTGCCAGGATGTATGACTCTTAGGGGGTGTTGCTCAAAATCAACTTCAAATCAACTGCAACTTTGCACATGGTAGGCGCATTTAACAAGATGCGCATGAAACAATTATTTTGATTCGCGCGTTCCGATCAACTGCAACTTGCGATCGATTGCAACTTTTGAACAACACCCCCTTAGTCTTAATATATTTTTTTAGATCTTTGTTTGAGAATCAAGTCTTTGGTTCCTTACCGTAGATCCATGTTTACCCATTGGTCCAGGCCCTCCAGGGACACCTGGTAGACCAACTGGTCCTTTGTGTTACTGTATCTTTCATAATAGAAAGAAAACTACGACATGTATGAATAAGAACCAAACTTTAGGTTCCTTACCGTAGGTCCATGTTTGCCCATCGGTCCAGGTCCTCCAGGGACACCTGGTAGACCAACTGGTCCTTTGGGTCCAGGTCCACCTGGCTCTCCTTCAAGTCCCTAGTAAGAAAGAAGTAAAGAGGTATCATACTTAATGTTCACAATGTAAAAAAGTATTTATCACTAAATATGTTTGTTTAATATGCTATTTAGCAATCTTGGAAGCATTGTCAATGGTGTGCTCTTCTGATGAATACGGTCAAGTGCAAGAATTACCATAATTTCTTGGTAAGCCTTACAAAGGAGGGTGAGCCTTCCAAAGTGATAAGAAAAAAAAAACAAGGGGATTTTCAAGAATTATTTATCAAGCTACATTTCACATTCATATCATTGAATTTATATTTAATATCGGATTCACAGGGAAATTAGTTAACGATATAGATAAGGAAATTAGGTGAGGATCTGTAAAAGGAGGACAGCTATTTTATTTTATTTGCCTTTAACAGAAACATTACTTGTTTGAACAAAAAATGTCATGAAAATAATCACATTGGACTAGAAATGTCTACAAATGAAATAAAATGTGCATTATCATTACACATATCACTTTTATTTTCCCATTGTTAAACAGTAGTGATTTTATATTTTTTGGAAATGAAATATATAAATGAAATAAAAATTAGAAATTTAATATTTGGTATCTCGAGTTGTTTTTCACGCTAAAGAAAAAACAAACAAATCAAACCACAGCATATTGCAATTTACACTGAGATAGAGTTTGAAAAAACACCAGCATATCGATATGGATACTTACTGTGATTCCCTGTGGTCCAGGTGGTCCCCTAAGACCAGGTGTTCCTCGGTTTCCTGGAGGTCCAGATGGACCAGGGTCTCCGTAGGGACCCTCCTCTCCCTGTAAATTTGAAGAATAAAAAATTGATAAGTTAAAAAAAAAAGTGCAGGTCAACTATTTCGCTATCAAAATCATCATTGATGCATTTTATTAGAAGGAAAAAAACAAACTGGCAATCCTTGGGCCCTAAGCAATTTATCTCCACAGAAAGATAACTGCAAAACATGATAGGTCAAATACGATCACAACAGACATGAAAACAGTGAACCATACCCAACAATATGACATGAATGATTGTGTCCAAGAAGTAAAGGATGTGTTCAATTATTACAGGTAATTTTTAGTTTAGATTAGTGCTCATTCGGTCCAATACAGTGATCATTTATTTTACTCAATTGAATGACACATCAATAAATACAAAATTTGTAAAATAATCTTTCAGTTCTATTTCAGTAAGGTTGTCTTTTTAGTGATCAAAGTTGAGTACTGTTTTCCACTGGAGCCCTATAACTACAATATAAAACATGTATACAGCATTAAATCAAACTTTACCAAAATAATACAAATGTTCAACAAAATGTACCGATTTAGATTAGAGTGATTGTCGCTTAAGTTGAATTTGATTACTTCATGAGTACATGTATATATATTTAATTCATAGGAATTTTACATTTTATATATTCAAACATCTTTGAATAATTCAGTCCCCAGGGATTATACCTCAGCTCAACAGGAATGTAATGAATCTTCTGAACTTTTACAATTATCATTATCAATTTCACAAATTATAAAATTGTTGAAATAAACGGAAGTGTGAATAAATGAATATCTTACATCTCGTCCTTTTGGTCCTGGATCTCCAGCTGGTCCTTGGTCTCCAGACCTTCCCTATGAGGAAAAAAAAAGAAAATATTTATTTTAGAATCCATGCTCCATCATGAAACATTTGTGAAACATTTGTAAAAAAAAAATCTTAATAATGAAAAATTTGAAGAAAACCACTAAATGGTGATCTATAATAGAAATGATGAAACATCAAATTTCGATGATGTGTCATGTATGGAGTTGCAGGACACAGTTCAACACCAACACTCTCTTCATAAAACATGCTCTCACCAAAACCTACTCTCATCATCACTCATACTCTCACCAGCATTCATACTCTCATCATCACCCACACCCTCATCATCACTTACAACTTCATCATCACCCACACTCTCATCATCACTTACAACTTCATCATCACCCACACTCTCATCATCACCCACACTCTCATCATCACCAACACCCTCATCATCACCAACAACCTGATCATCACCCAGATTCATCATTACCCACACTCTCATCATCACCCACACTCTCACCATCACCAACACCCTCATCATCACCAACAACCTCATCATCACCCATAACCTCATCATCACCCACACCCTCATCATCACTTACAACTTCATCATCATCCACACTCTCATCATCACCCACACTCTCATCATCACCCACACCCACACTCTCACCATCACCAACACCCTCATCATCACCAACAACCTTATCATCACCAACAACCTTATCATCACCCAGATTCATCATTACCCACACTCTCAACATCACCCACATTCTCATCATCATCCACATTCTCACCATCATCCACACTCTCACCATCATCCACAAAGTAATCATCACCCACACCCTCATGTTCACCCAAAAAATAATTATAAACCATAACCTCATCATCACCCACACCCTCATCATCACCCACATACTCATCATCACCCACGCTCTCATCGCCCACGCTCTCATCATCACCCACACCCTCATCATCATCCACACCCTCATCATCAACCATACCTTTATCATCACTCACACACTAATCATCACCCACACACTCATATCACCCACACTCTAATCACTACCCACACACTAATCACCACTCGAACACTAATCATCACCCACACTTTCATTTCACCCACACTCTCATGATCATTCACACCCTAATCACCAACCATAACCTCATCATCACCCACATAATCATCATCACCCATAAACTAATCATCACCCACACACTCATCATCAACCACACCTTATCATCACCCACACCCTAATCACCCACACACTAATCATC
Organism: Temnopleurus reevesii; assembly: GCA_036244855.1. Lineage (NCBI taxonomy): Eukaryota > Metazoa > Echinodermata > Echinoidea > Temnopleuroida > Temnopleuridae > Temnopleurus > Temnopleurus reevesii. The sequence continues at coordinate 58,539 of BQKZ01002462.1, forward strand.
GCCCACATTCTCATCACCCACACACTCATTATCACTCACACCCTCATCATCACCCACACCCTCATCATCAACCACACTCTCATCGTCACACACGTCCTCATCACCCACACGCTTATCGTCACCCACGTCCTCATCACCCACACCCTCATTGTCACTTATATTCTCATCATTGTTCACACCTTTAATACCACACTGGAGAAATAAAAATGAAAGAATACACAGCTTAATCTGAAGAATAAAACAGAAGATTTTTTTACTTACATATGCTCCTTTAACACCTGGTAGTCCTGGTAACCCATCATAGCCACGGTCTCCCTTTTCTCCACCGATACCAGCGGGACCTCGACTGCCATCCTTACCAGGCCGACCCTGCCAAAAAGATGAATAGAAGATTCATAAACATTGTAACAAGAATTTATTTAACTGAAAATAAAAACCAGAGCCTTTAGGCAGTCTGTTACACATTATTGCCTGCTTTTCTCCAGTACTTTGATCTCATATTGTTTGTACACGTTTACAAGTATCTAAAAAATCAGAGTTTTTTACATATCTGGATTGAACCATTTTCATCAGGGCGTGGGTGATAAACAAAATGTTTTGCCTTTGATTTTGATCATAAGAGGCTGTCATGTTCTTTTAAATTCAAACACGATTGTAAATACCATAATGTCTTCATTTGTCAAAATCTGTACCTATGATTACATTATGAACAAAAATAAAACCTTCACTGAAGTTATAGAAATTTGTATTTTGTATCTTTTTAATTATTCTCTGTGGGGGATAACCAGATTCATACTATGACCAAGGTTATGTCATTTTTCAAAGCATAAATTTCCTCCAAGACGACAAACTTTTTAAAAAAGTCTGAAAAAATATCAAAACATGATGTGACTACAAGTATCAATTTGAAAAAGAATAATGATCAACACGGGACAAATGGTAATCATTGAATAAAATAAGAACACAACATCATAAAATAATGTGCATATTTGAGGATTAAAAAGGAAATTGTTACGTACCCGTTTGCCGGAGCGTCCTGGGGATCCAGGTGTTCCTGATGGTCCACGTGGACCAAAGTCTCCCATGGTACCAGGATCTCCCTTTGGCCCATCAGGTCCAGGGGGACCCTAAACAGAGAGGTTAAAAACAGGATTATCATCTGATGAATTCTTTGAATGTTACAATCATAAATGAATTGAGTATGATGACCCAATTATGTATCACAATAATAGACTAAAAATGATATCACCTACTTGTGTACCGTTATGAAGGAGACAAATTATCCGTCATCAATAATACCATTTCCAATCGTGTAATATTGCTGTATTTAGCATTGTACTTATTCTTCTTTATTAACATAAAATTTAGAAAAGCTTCAGGTATGAGTATCTATTGGTAAGCATAGGAATTAAATTAAAGAAACCTAAAGAGGAAAGAGAATTTTGTATTACTTCTTTCATACCCATGTAAACTTTCTTTTCATAAATTCAATTAAACCATGGTTCCATGTTAGGATTTTTATTGGGGTCAAATGTCCTAAAAGCATAAAAATACTATTATAAGCTACTAAAACATTGCAACATACCATAGGACCGAGAGATCCCTGTGTACCTGGGGGTCCCCTCTCTCCTCTCATTGCTATCTGTAAAACAAAAAGGACAACAAAACTTGATCTAAACATCAAAAAAAAAAGTCCATGAAAAGTGTGTTTTCTTACTACTTACAACATTCGCTTTCATCTGTGTTATTTTAAATAACACTACCTGAAATGATTCTGCGTCATAAGTGTTTGATGATCACTAAAATGAAACTATTAAACAAACCTTTGAGCCATATTTGGCAAGTATAATATGAAAATATTTTCATGAATAAAATTGTAGAACAATGCCTCCAGCATGATAAAACAATCTGCTTGCTCTCAAGTAACAGATTCATGAAATCAAATCAATAATCTTTGGTACCACTAATTTCGACCTAAAAATGAAAAACATTACGTAAATCGTTATCACATAAAGTTTGCAGCATAGAAGTTTCAATGCAGACTTGTGCTTTCTTTCATGACCAGGGCCCTATTGCATAAAAAGTTGTGTTTTAATGCAACTCAGAAAATTAAACGCAAGCCCTAAATAAGCGCTCTTGATTGGTTGAAATTAGAGTTGTGTTTAATTTTCTGACTTGCGTTTAAACGAAACTTTTTATGCAATAAGGCCCAGATAACAAAACTGAGCAGCGTTTCACCAAATTGTTCTTAGAGTTACACACAACTTTAAGAAAGACAGGAGTACGTAAACCAGTGAACAATAAATATAGAGGTATAATATAAATCGAGGAAGATACTCAAGCATTCAGTGCAATAACTGCTATAAGTAAAGTGGTTTTTAAAGTCTTTCATAACTTGGTGAAATACCGTCCTGCACACACAAACAAGCAAATGGTATGGAACCAGAAAAAATATATTTTGTACATACCCGCTGCTCCTCAAGAACCTGTCTAATGGCTGCGAGGTTAGCTTGGCTGCCTGGTCCTTTGCTGCTGGATGCTGCATCAGACATGGCAGACATCACTGCTGACTTGAAACCAACAAAACAAAATTCAAACATTCAATTTTTCAATCCCATGATTAATGAACCCTCTACTGTATTTGACGACTGAACGATTCTGGCAACGACACTTTCTTTTAAATCAAAGCTCAATGATAAATTTTGGTAAGGACCAAACTGAAACATTCTTAAGTAAAGTAAAATCCAAATATTTCATTATCAATCCCCGGAATATTGAATCTTCATTCATATTGGACAATTAGGAGTCTCGTGCAGTCTTCTGATTCTAAATTTAAGCTCTTAAAGTAAAAGATTGTGGGGTAAGGACCAAACTGAAACATTGTTGGTACAACAAATTCAAACATGTTAGGACCAAATAAAAACATGTTATTCATTAAAAAAATATAAGCAAAACAAAACATTAGATCATCAATCCCATTAAAATTGAACCCTCATTTGTATTGACGACTAATTGGGTCGGATACTACCGGAACTAAAATTCAGATCTAAGGTAAGAATGTGATTCTTAGGTCAAGATAACTAGAAACCTTTGAGAATAACGTTCAAAGTGGCAGTAATCTGCTCATAAATATTGGGTGCAAAATATTAAATCATGTCTACAGCTCAAAATAAGAAAAAATTGAAATACAATAGCTCCTACGAGTCATGCAATAGAATTTGATTTTCCTTCTGCTTGATAATTTGAACTAGATCTCACCGGAATGATGAAACTTGGTCCAGGAGGTCCTCTCAGCCCATCGACACCATCAGCTCCATCTCGCCCCGGCCTGCCCTGGCATGTGAATGCAAGCACAACAAGTCAATTATTAAGTAAATAGAACATGTTGTCATCATAACTGATGGGTGAAATCTGTCAAAGAATCTTCAAGAAGACAAACTAGAAGGCAGGAGAGTAATCATTATATGTTATTGACAAATATGCCGGTGCGTAACCATGGGGTGGCGGAGGAGGCGGTAAGATGAAACTTGGTCCAGGAGGTCCTCTCAGCCCATCGACACCATCAGCTCCATCTCGCCGTGGCCTGCCCTGGCATGTGAATGCAAGCACAACAAGTCAATTATTAAGTAAATAGAACATG